>JBBIGA010000132.1:8367280-8379899 GCA_037576975.1 Alestes dentex | reverse complement strand
TAACATGTCCAGGCCCAAACATGTTTAAACGAATAGTGACCTAAACCTTAGCCTATTTTTTAAATCATGTTTCAGCTCATTTTTTACTTGCTAAAGAAAAAATAGACCTGACATATTTTCTACTGGGCTGCTTAGTATGACTGCACCACAAAGTTTCATCATTCAAATGAGGGTTCAGTCATGAATGCGGAATCTTTTAACACTGAGAGAGATGTTGCTGAAGAAGCACGGGGATTTGTGCGTGAACATATTATTTATATATTTTGAAGGCCATGCATTCATAGGCTTGAGCGTTACCCAAAAGGATGTCTTTTTTTTTTTTAGTTGCACAAGCCTGATTAACAATTTACGTGTTAACACTGTTTTCTGCTATTTAGCATTTCAACGATTAAACGTTGGTCCCCTCCAATTACCAATGCTGGTTCTTTTGCGTGTTTAACAAGTCTATAAATAATGATGAATTAGGAGGCAAGGCGCTTTCTTTTCTCTGGTACCATCTAATGGGGAGAAGCGTGCCTGGATTTGTTCAACAAGGCATTTCTTGCTCGCCTCCATTTTCCGGAAATGAAGGCTCTGAGCTTCACTGGTCCAGTGATTCTCCGAGTGGAATGTGTTTGTAGACGGAGAATGACTCGCTCCCTGCCTTTATAATCCCGTCCAATGGCGCAAGCCCTCCCGAAAGCATTGCGGACAAAGGATGTCGCAGCGGTGCCAGGAGGAAAGAGTTCGCTCTCTGCCAGAGCTCCTGTTTTCACCAGCCGTCTTTCCAGACCTTGCCCCTCTGAAATCTTCCTTCCTCCCTCTTAAATCTTAATCTTCCAGCGGACGGCTTGAGTCCCCTAACACAATGGCCCTCTGTAGCAACATGCAGCGCAGGACCTGCTTTGGGCCTCCTTATTCCTTCTGTGTTTGCAATGAAACGACTTTCTCCTCTCCTGAGTGAGGAACGCATCAGAAGGCACTCTTCAGAGGCAGATCGAGGATGTGTTTGACTGCTGAAAGGCTGCCAGCAAGCCCAGCGGCACTACTCTTCTGACCGGCTACGGCCTCTTGTGCCAGGCTGATCAAGAGAGGAATGTGGTGATGGGTGCCTTTTTTCCCCTTCCCTTCTTTTTTTTGCCTTTTGTGAGTATCCCTCACTTCTCGAGCGCTGAAAGGATGTCTTTATCCGCAACCAGAGATGGGTTTAAACTCCTTTTATGTACTTCCAATTCCATCAGGCTTATTGTTAATGCTGCAAAGTAGGGCTGTTGAGAAGGGAGGCAAAGAGGTGAAAAGGACCATCGGTTACTGTACCGCTACCAGACCCTGACCATTACAGTGTTCTCTAACAGTTTCTGAAGTGGAAAAGGAAAAAGGGGACCAGCGCTTTCTGCAGATATTGCTCCCAGGTCCTGTCCTTTCACTGAAGTACACCCTACTGTGGGGTCCTGTGCTGCTTGTTTTGCTGTAGCCTAAACTCTTGTGGAAATTTTATGAACTACTACTGGCTGAATGATTGTATGAAGGAGGAGCTTGTAGTTAATTTTTACATGCAAAGCAAGCATTGGGGTTGCACAGTGGTTGAAAGTCCAGGGTTCAATTCCTATCCAAGTCTTTTCTGTGTGGAGTTTGCAAGTTTTCCCTACATGACTTTCTACCTGGCTCTCAGGTTTCTTCCCACAGTCTGAAGACATGCATGTCAGGTGAATTGCAAATGTCCAGTTGCACCTGGGTGTGAGTATGATTTTAGTCTGTGTATGCCCTGTGATGGACTGGCGACCTGTCCAGGGTGTTTCTCACACTGGTGAAGATAAGCAGACCGGAAAATGAATGAATTAATGACTGAATGAAAGTAAGCATCATGTTTCAGTCCCCTTCATTTGCGGTTAAACAAATTAGTTATATATAAATAGTCTAGGCACAACTAACATTTCTGTTGTGAAGTTTATCATTATAAATGAGAAAAAAAGAGTTCTGAACATGGTAATGGTGATTATTCACTAACAACCAGTGACTGAAAGGCTTGGCAAGCAGCTGAAGGGTGTTAAAATCTGAACCGGAACGCACTGCAGGGATAGTAGGAGGTGGTTGGTCACTGATGGGCCTTGGCTCTGAGCTCTGTTATGTAACTTTGCCATATTGTTATTCATTCAATCATGTTCCATCAGTTCCTAATCTGGAACCTCCACATGGTTCCTAAGCCTTCAAAACACCGTTGTTATTCCACACAGTCTCCCAGCAGAAATGTTTTTCTTCCATTCATATCTCTTTGATTCCACAACACACGCAACCCACCTTATGCAGGTGTCTGGTTGCAGGCTAACAAGAACCAGACATCAAAGTTAGACAAATTGATTATTTTATCTTGGTTAGAACTAACAGGCATTCTGGCATTGAGAATGAAACACTACAAGGTATCAGTGGAGTGAACTTGACATACAGGACTGTGTGTATGTGTGAGTGTCGTCTTTTTTTTTTTTTTTCCTGAGTTTGCTAAAGAAGCTCTCCTCTGTTCTCACCGAGGATGAACATCTCAGAGCGTGAGAGCCGGCTCCTCTCTCGTCCCCCTCTCTTTGCCTCGCTCGTTCTTAGGCTGAACCCCAGCCAGAGTGGCACTGAGAGGAGGGCCTCTGGGGAAATCAGCTGTATTGTTTGGAAATGTAACCCCCCCCCTTCAATCGCATAAACCCTGCTGCCCACCTCCCCCTCCTTTTATACCACCCCTTCGCTTGCTCTGAGCTTTTTTCCCCTGACTCCCATGAAAGGACCTGTATGAATAACAAACTCCCAGAGTTCAACGGTCTCTCTCTGCACCCCCCATGAGACAATGGAAGGGAAAAAGTGTGCATTCATCCCCACCACCCCCTCAGAAGTACCTCAGTCGATTGGTCACTGTGGACTGACCCCTGTCTCAACATATTTCTGTCCGCACTGAGGAGGCCCGCTGATCGGCTCCGTGCAAAGGGTGGTTTTTCAGGGGACATGTTTGGTAATGGCTGAGTGAGTTTGCCGGACCAGAGGGAGAAAGCTGTGAATGTTAATCAGATTAGGCTTATCCACCTGTGTGAACAGTGTGTGTGGAGCCAACAGAAAGTGTGTGCATGTGGGAGATGGCGGGGGGGGGGATTGGTGGAATAAGGAATCGGGCAGGCTCGAATGCAAGTTGCAGCGCCATTATTGTGCGTGTTGTTTAGATTCCTCAGTTAGACATTGCAGTGTCTCCTTTGGCATTGAAATGCACACTAATGAATTCCCTTCTCTTTCAACAGGTCTCAGAGGCAACCTCTTAACAATGGGATTTCAGAACTACTGAAGAGACTGCGACAAAAGACAAGGGAAGAGGGCAAGTGAGGAGAACAAAAGGAGAGGGTTGTGGGGGAGCTGGAGGCGCTTTTGAAAAGGGGATCAGTTCTTTTGGGCCCGGCGGGGGGTGTGCATGCTGCCCCCTCAACTGGACATCCTCTTTTGTGCCAGAGAGAGAAAACAAAAGCAAGTATGCCCAATAAACTGAGAGAGTTCCGGGATGCGGGCTGCTGCCGCCCCATGCCGAGATTGGGGGGCAGGACTACGGCGCTCCTCCTGCTGGCTGTAATGCTGGCAGGAGCCCAGGCATCTTGGCCCCAGGGGTCCGTGGAGGTTCTGGGAGACGTTGGCCAGCTGGAGGCTTCTATGCACTCTGCGGTGTTTTCCAGCTTCCAGGAAGCAGAGGTGGCGACAGCCACAGCGTCACAACCCAGTGGCTTCCCAGACTCCTCAGCAGTGGTGGGACGTGTGTTCCAGATGAGAATCCCCACCAAAGCCAAGGACTCCAGTAGCACAGTTAAGGTGAGACCATTTCCTCCACACAATTACGGCTGCTTCGAAAATTGGTTGCAAATGTATGCAAGAGAATTTATCTGCCGTTATTCATCCCCTTTCCCGTTTTGCATATCAGAAGCTTCTGCATTAGGCTACGTTTCCCCAGCCAGCAGACGTAGTGGGAGAAGTGACATTGCCTCAAGCGCTGCTTCGTGAAACTTATTCCACGCTTTTCTTTCTGAGTGATGGCCCATAAAAGACGGCGGTCCCTGTAATAACAGAACACCACTTATAAACCCCATGAGTCCTCTGTGCACCAAGGGCCAGAGCTCTCAAAGAATTCACAAGATGCACACCTACCCTGCATGCAGATCAGTTTCATAAAACAGGATTTTTCCATTAAAGCAGTATAACTTTTGACCAAAGTAAGGATTGTCCAACATAGATGTCCATGGCTTCTATTCCTGTTGACCAAGGTAGACTTCTCAATCAAGTAAACTGGTTAACTGGGAAATCCTGCTTTTCAAAATGGTTTGTTTTGCTCCTGTGAAATCTGAAAACATTTATTGTTTGTGCAGTCTTGGTTGCTGATAGCTGTTCTTTTAAACACATTATCAGTAAAAGAGGCGACGTCTGTTTAGAGCCTTGGTAGATTAGGCTATGTATTGAACTGTGTACCTTGGGTTTTTGTTCATCAGACAGTGCAGTATCTGAAATCAGTGCGCTGAGTCTTAATTATTTGATATTCTGTGCGTATGTTACAAAAAACATACCCTATTTGGACATTTTCTTAGCAACTGCTCACAAGTTGCTGTTCTTTTTCCCCCCATTTCAACTGGTCCATGTCAACTGTTGTAAAAGCATGACCCCGGCACATATCTCGTCATTGTGTTCCTCTGTCCCATGTCAATGTTAGGAGACTCTCCCATGCCTGCCGTGTAATCCTATATTCACAGGATCATTTCTGCCCTGTCAAGCGCATTTTTAAGTTGGAACAACAAGCCCCTTTGTGCACATTTGGAAAATCTCCCCTGACAGCTGTGCCAAAGAAGGCTAAAACCCAACAGTTTGTGCAGGGTACAGCTGTTGTCTGCAGTATTCCACCCAAACCGATTCTGTGTTGCCATTCCCACCTCCGCTAAAACGAATTAGGCTTTCTTATGGCTCATCATGTGAGACATAAAGACATAAAGTGCTATGCAAAACAGAGTTCTTCTTTTCAACATTTTAGCATTTCAGAGTAGGCTAAACAAAGAACAGTTTAATGAAAGCTGTTTTGATCGTATTCATTTTGTCAAACATTAAGCCAAGGCCTTGCATTTTTGTGTCCTCTTCAGATGTATAATAGCTGTTTAAGTCGACCCTTTGTGTGGGTTAATATGCTGAGCCATAAGAAAGGTTGTGCACCACAAAGGAATGCTATGATTTATTAAGCCAGGTGTCTAGTTTTCTGTCGGTTTAGTGTCTCAGAGGTTGAGCACAAACCATGCCTATATTCCAGCTTAGAAGGATTTTCCCTTTACAAATACTACTGTGAACTCAGCATAGCTTTAAAATGGACAAAATCAAGATGAGCATTTTTTGTTGTTATTGTTATTGTTATTATTATTATTATTAGTAGTAGTAGTAGTAGTATCAGAATGAAAAACAACCAGTCATGTAAAACATACATCAATCTCATGGGCTCAGAAAAGGTGACAGATGTTTCAGCTGTCAGTGCTGTTGTCCCATTCATTTATTTCGTTACTTTTGTTTCAAGAAATGCACAGTTAGTCTCTTGTGCAGCCCCCCGACACACACACTCACACCCTCTCACTTTTCCTGTGTCTGTGTTCCGCTCCTCCTGTGCCTTCATATTCGCCTGTGACTGCAGGATCCTTCTTCATTCCCCAGCCCTTCCCTCTTTCAACACAAAGACTGGCACTGAAATCTAATTAGCCTCGGCCATGCAGTAGCGGAAAACGCTGTCTTCCAGCAGCCCAGACTAAAAAAAAAAAGAAAGAAAAGATTCGCAAATGTGAGTCATCTCGTGTTTATGGTCAAATATAAATCACCCCAAGTTAGGCCAGTTTATTTGAGGGGTTCTTCCCTGTGTTTTTGTTGTGCATAGCAACCAGCCTTGTGGTGCCAGTGTCATATGGCAGGCTAGCATTACCCTCATGCACCGGTAGCCTTTGAAGAATATTTCTGTAACCCTGGCAAGGCTGTGATTCTGGTTTCACTGGCGTACAGCCTTTTAGTCAGACAC
The DNA here is from genome assembly GCA_037576975.1 of Alestes dentex. Taxonomy (NCBI): domain Eukaryota; kingdom Metazoa; phylum Chordata; class Actinopteri; order Characiformes; family Alestidae; genus Alestes; species Alestes dentex. The sequence continues at coordinate 8,373,871 of JBBIGA010000132.1, read as the reverse complement.
AGAAGCTGTAGAAACAGTAAGGAGAGAGGAGAACAACCCACATTTTGTGCGTGAGGCTACCGCTATGTTTGCTCATTTATTCTCATTGCGTCCACAAGAGTGCACTACTGAGGGCTGACTGGTAAAGGATTGCCTGTCCTTGGCTGTTCTTACTTCTAAGTATTTCAGAGGAGCTTGGTGAATAAAACCCATTTTCCTTGTTTTGTTCATTATTTTGTTGTTAGGCTGTCCCTTTTTTGTATCCCTCCTAGTTACTTAGAAGACCCCCATTCAGCAGTCTAGCCAATATGACTTCTCAGGAGGATTACTTTGAACAAGCACTCTTTCATCATCTGTGTTCAAGATGAAGCCCTGTATGTCTACCCATAAAATTTGTCTACACTTTTCCCCTGAGTGCATGTACATTTAAGGCCCAACAATGGGTGAGTTTTATATACATTTTTAGCAGCAGAAATTAGGCTGGAAAACCAGCTCCTTATAAACAGCCACATGGCCAAGCTAAAGGGTCCAGACTCCTGAAATTTTCCAGTGGAAAGACTTTGCTCTGCCAATTCCCCCTGTCTCTTCTCAGTCTCCATTTCACCCTCATATCTCAAAGACATGCCTGAGCCTACTCCTTCAAAACTATGAATCTTATCTTTTCAGCTGTCTTCACACCACAACAATGGGGCCTTTTTTCTTGTGGGCTCCTCCACAAGTATACGCTAACAATGGGCTCCTTTCTTCATCTTTCACGGAGGAGTTTTCATTTCTTTCCTTTTAAATCCTTCATGTCAGGGGGACATTCTATTCTTCTCCTCAGTCTTCTTTCGATGGAGATATGGAAGGCTCTCGAGATCACAGGCTTGTCCTCTGGTTTATTTTGTTAAGGTGTGTATGCACCATTATGTTGCAGGACAGAGAATGGATTTTTTTTTTTTTTCATGAACCACTCACCATAAACATTGGCCCATGGATTATCATGGCAAGCTTGACATAGGTTCTCAAGTCTTAAAAAAACGGAAGACCATAAAGGAACACAGATGTGTTGTGTCGTTGCCATGTTGCTTTCGCTGTCTCTCGTATTATTTCTCTCCCTTTACTTCTAATTCAAGAAAGACTTGCCTTTGGCAGAGACTTCGCTTTCTTTAGAAGAGTGGGTTGCATGAATCATCAGTATGGAAACTATGGTAGCTTAAATGTCAGTGAGTTTAGAGATTTGGCAGTGATTTTTATGCTGATGTTGGTTTCAGGATCCACAGTAAGGGCTAATGCTAAACATATATTTTGAACCTAAGTGCATTCAGACCTAAGGACACATCAGGGAGAATAACTCCTTTTTATCCATTTCAAATGTTTCATGCCACTTTTTTTGGAGAGATTACTCAGTTTTCCCCAAACCAGGAATCATTGGCAAAGGGAAATAAGAATAAATAGCAGCCTCAGTCTAAGTTTGTTTTGTAATGGACTATAAACAACAACTCCCTGCTTTCCTGGATTTAATGTAATACTCTAATTGATGGCTGTGTCTCAGTTCTATTTTTAATCCTTTAAAATGGCACCTGTACAGGGCTCTCTCGAACCTCTCTCAATGCTGCAATGTTGGTGTTTTAAAAACACTATTCATCAACTGGATTACGGATCGGCCTATAATTAGTGTCCCACCTGGATTATTAACATCTTTCTAAGTTAACAAATTGGTAGGTAGCCACTGGTTTGCCCTGATGAGAAAACAGCTTTTTGGATTGCAACAAATGACAAAAATTGATCTGTAAAAGACGAGATGCTGAAAGGTGTGGAAGAGGAGGGTTTACTTCTTAGAGCCCCAAAGCTTAGAGACAGTAATAAAAAGCCCAGCTGTTATAGCAAGAGCTCCCCCAGTGACTGCAGTGTACTGGTTAGAGTATTAATGATCTGTCTCGGGAGTATCGTTTCTACATTATTTATCAACTAGGTTTTATCAGCCACTAGATTAAGGGAATGTAGATACATTTTTATATCTGTAGTGCAGTTTGTTTATTTTAATGTATCCTCGCTTTACATTGATTTATTATTACACATTTCTGACTGTGAGGGCCCACTGAACATCTCTCCAGCTGTGCAGCTGATTAAGTTAAAGTCCGTCCTACTGGAGAGAGCAGTAGTGCCCCATATTTGAATAACACACACCACTATCTTGTATTTCAGAATTTGCAAATGTTCGATGCAACTTAACAAATCTTTGAAGTAGTTTTGCTTTTTGTCTTTTTATTACCTTTTAATTATCATTCTAGTAATTATTGCTAATTATTTTTATAGTGTGATTCATCACCATCCATAATACTAATTTGTGTTCTTTTCCCTTTCCAGGTTACTGAGGCAGGCAAAGATACACTTCCAGAATGGCTGCACTGGGATCCAATGAGTAGCACCCTTCAAGGACTTCCTCTGGAGGTAGACAAGGGTGTCCATTACATATCCATCTCCATCACAAATGCCAGTCACGTGTCCCAGAGCCCTGATGTATTCTCCATAGAGGTTCACCCAGAGGAACATGTTGACGCTGATCCTGTTCTGTTAGCAGTCCAGGGTGCCAACAGCGATTCTCACCCTTTTGTCTGTGGTAATGAAGAGCCTGTTACAGTCCTCACAGTCATTTTGGATGCAGATCTTACCAAGATGAGCTCCAGGCAGAGAGTGGAGCTATTGGCAAACATGAAAAAGTTCTCCGGTGTGGGGCTTCAGCATATGAGAATCTTGCCTGTTGTCAACAATCGCTTGTTTGATATGTCTGCTTTTATGGCTGGACCAGGAAATGCCAAAAAGGTAGTGGAAAATGGTGCTCTTTTGTCCTGGAAACTAGGATGTGCCCTGGATCAAAGCAACATTCCAAACATTAGCAGTGTTCAGGTTCCAGCAAAGGAAGGGACAATGTCAGCGCAGTTGGGATTCCCTGTTGTTGGATGGCACATTGCTAACAAAAAGCCTCACGTACCTAAAAGGGTCAGACGACAGCTTAACAACACCCCTACACCTGTTCCCTCTTTGCCTCCTCCAACAACATACCCTGAGCCATCCAGCCGCATTGTGCCTACACCTACATCACCATCATTTGGACCAACCTCGGACAGTTCTGCACCACCTGTGCGGGGCCCTGTACCATGGCCTGTGAGACCCACCCAGCGTACCAGAGATCCGATTGCCCACACTCCCACAATAGGGCCTCCCCAACCCACAAGAGTTATGGACACCACCAGCACAATTGCTATCCAGCCCACACCGAGCAGACCAACGTATGTTGGCCCTTCTGTAACTCCACCAGTTCCAACCACAAGGAAACCAACAAAGAAGCCCAGGAAACCCAAGACCACCCCAGTGCCAAAAGAGCCTAAGACCACCACAGCCAAGCCACCCAGACGCACCACTCCCTCAGTTGCTTTCCCTGATAGCAACGTGAGACCAGAGCTTCGCAACCCAATTGATCAGGTGAAGGCATATATTGGCACTTACTTTGAAGTGAAGATTCCATCAGACACATTCTTTGACAAAGAAGATGGTACAACAGACAAGTTGAGATTAACTCTGAGGAAGAACAATGAAGTTGTTGGAGAAGACTCTTGGATTCAGTTCAACAGCACTAGCCAGTTGCTTTATGGATTACCAGACTGGCAGCATGAGGGTAAACATGAGTACTTCATGCAAGCCACTGACAAAGGTGGACTCTATACCACAGATGCCTTTGAGGTCCGAGTCAATCGCTTCGGGAACAACTTCAAATCACCAGTCCTGTTTGCAGCTCGTTTCCAAGGTGAACCTCGTACTGTTACAAATGACATCCACAAAAAGATCCTTCTTGTCAAGAAGCTAGCCTTCTCTTTTGGTGACCGCAATTCTAGTTCCATTACACTCAGAAATATCACGAAGGGATCCATTATAGTGGAGTGGACCAATAACAGCCTTCAGCAACACCCATGCCCCAAGGAACAGATCATGGCGATGAGCCGAAGAATCTCTGACGCTGAGGGCAGACCTTCGTCAATTTTCAAAAATGCAATGGAGCCAGACCTCATACCGATTAACATCACCATCAAAGGAACAGGAAGCTGCCGCAACTACATGTTTGTCCCTCCACGCGAGATCCCAGACCCGGTTCCTCCTGCCGTGACTCCTGCTGTGGGAGCAGGTCGACAGAGCACAGATGATGTTTATCTTCACACCGTCATACCAGCTGTGGTGGTTGCTGCAATACTGTTGATTGCAGGCATAATTGCCATGATCTGTTATCGCAAGAAGCGCAAGGGGAAGCTTACCATTGAAGACCAGGCAACTTTCATCAAGAAAGGAGTGCCCATTATTTTTGCTGATGAACTTGATGATTCTAAGCCACCTCCATCGTCCAGCATGCCCCTTATCCTTCAAGAGGAAAAGCCTCCTCTTCCCCCACCTGAGTATCCCAACATGGCCAGTCCAGAGACAACACCTCTAAACCAGGACCTTTTGGGTGAGTACACAGGTCTACAAGATGAGGACCCTAATGCTCCTCCCTACCAGCCTCCACCACCCTTCTCAGCGCCCATGGAGGGTAAAGGGTCTCGCCCCAAGAACATGACCCCGTACAGATCCCCACCCCCATACGTGCCACCCTAATGATTACTGATCCCTCCGGTTGTGGAGGACAGGGAACTTGTGCAGTTCCAACTCCATCGTTGTCTTTTTGAATTTTTGGATGTTGGAAGGGGCTTTGCAGTTTGGGACATTTGCGTTGGGAGGGTTGGAATGGTTTCGTAAAAAAAATAAATAAAAAATGGACTTTTGGGGAAGGGGCAGGGTGGGGCGGGTTTAGGGGATGTAACTAGGTAGTCTGCAAAGGACACCGAGAGCAACCTCAGCCTCTGACTACTCTGGCTACTGCTGAACAGTTGGGAGATCTGCCCTCCAATCCTAGCGCTTTTGTGTCTAGATGGACTTTTTTTTGTTGTTTTATCATTTTTATTTCTTTTTGACTGACTTCAGAATCCAACTACTTGCCTAACAGCACTCTTTTTATCTTCTGAACTCTTGTTTTTGAATAATACATAAAGACAATAAGTAAACTGGCTGCAGGTGTGTGTGTGTTTCATAGGGACATTCTATGAATGAGGGAAAAACATGACCTAGAGGAACCTAAACAGCCATGCAGACAATTATGGGCTGTTTTGATTCAATACAGTTTGCCTTTTAACATTAATTATACTGTTTTTATCCTTATTCACGTCTAGTAAAGATGAGCATAACAAGAAGTAGCCAAAAAAGCTCGAGTGAGATAGAACCTTTTTGTATATTTGAAGGTTGTTCTGCTAGATTTTCTTTTCGTCTTTTTCTTTTTTTTAATGGGTGTCAAAGTAACACTGATATAACCTACAGAAAATCTGTGCCCCCAGGTAATGGTTACACGATGGGTATATATACATGTTGATTTGTTTTCGGACTAGTGTCTGTCCTCATGGGGATTCATGCTAGACCTGGACCGGTATCACAGATAGATATGATGATGTCTACTTGTGTTCTGACTTTGATCTTTTCTTAAAAAGGTAAAAACAAAAGAGGCTCAGGGCCAGGATGGAGGATCTAGTCGGAATGAGTCCTGATGCAGTCTATCAAACGGGCAAAGTCAGAATTCACAGCAGGCAGGCATTCGGCACCAGTCAGATAATTCAGCACCGATCCTAATAGACAGGCTTTCAAATGATGACATACCTTTATTTGTATGTTTTGTTTGTTTGTTTATTTTCATTTTGTTTCTTTCATTTACTTTCAATAATGATTATGTATGCCTTGGATTGACTCAAATTAACTGAAAATAAAGACTGAAGATTTTGATAACGAATCATCCTCTAAACATTTATTAAATGTAACGGTCATACAATATTTGCAGTTGAATGCCATTTTTTGCCTTGGTGGTAATGCAGCAAGTGTCTTCTGTAAATAATATTCTGCCTGTGGATATAATTGTATTTATAGTCCAAGAAGTGTGTACATCAGATATGGGGGGGTGGGGCTCCTGCAGTTTCTTTTAGATGAGGGTTAATTATTTTTTTATGTAGTGACTTTCTTGGTCTCACATTTCTGAAAGGGGGCGGTGGGAGGATATTAAATTCTATTATTAAAAATTACCTGTAGGGATATTCACAACCCAGATGTTACAGCTGCTTTAGGTGAAGGGAGGAACAGAAAGGTAGAGAGTTTTGGTTTCATTCAACAAAATCATCAGAAAACAAACAAAAAAAGGTTGATAAAATTTCTGTCTAATTTTTATAAAGTTTTTGATACAGCCTCAAAAATGTTTTATTAAAACAATAAATAGTGTATTGCAATTTGTAAAAGCTTAGCTTAGGTGATTTATTCATTATAGCGTATTTGTCCTCATGGGCCTGTTAGGTGACTTTTTTTTTTTTTCAACAAAATATATAATTTTGGGAAGTCGGAAATGCTCAAACAAACATCACCATATGTAATCGTTGCCATTTGATATTGTTTATGTTTTCATTTTATTTCTTTCTTTTTTTTTTTTTTTTTTTTTTTTCCACCTGCCTCCTTTGTTCAATTTTGGTTCTGACTTTGACATTGCCCCTTTCCCCTACTGTCGGGTGCATC
>JBBIGA010000132.1:8341704-8354081 GCA_037576975.1 Alestes dentex | reverse complement strand
GGACTATAGTAATTGGTTAAACCAAGGAACGTGTGTCAGCGTCAGCCAATCAGAGGCAGAGACTGCATTACGTACACAAGCAAGGGCAGAGAGAGAAAAAAAAAAACACGCAACTAATCGACTGCTCTCAGGGGGCGTCGACTCGTGCCTCTATAGTCGACTAGTCGACTTTTGTGTTAATGCCCTACTGTGAATTGATATGTGAATTGGTTATTGGTGCATCCAATGAAAAGATGGCTCAGGAAGATGTTTTGTTACTTTATTTGACACATTTCACCCTCCCAGCTTGGTGGTATAGTGTGATGGGGGGCCGCATCTAGGGGTGAGAAAGTCGGGGAAAAATAAAAAGACATAATAATATATATGAATTCAATAATAATAATTATAATAATAATTATAGTCATCATCATCATCATCATCATCATCATCATACAAGCAAAACTTCTTCCAGCAGGCCTAAATTTAGGGTATGCTTATTGAGGAAAATTGTATGATAATAATAATAATAATAATAATAATAATACAAGCAAACTCCTGTCTCTCAGCAGGCCTAAATTTAGGGTATGTTTATTGAGGAAAATTGTATAATTATGATTATGATTTTGGCCAAACCATAATCATAATTAAACCATGCTGATGGAAGCTGATTGTTGTTCCCTTGTAAAGAAAACGAGTATCAAATGCGTCCCCTTAAAATGTCCAGGGTCTGTGTAACCAATTGCAATCTGGAACGTCCTCTAACAAAACCAGTGTCTAGAACGACAGCGGAGTGAGCCGATGATTAAGACCGCTGCACGTCCTTGGATTCCATTTGACTCGCCACTCTCTTGCTTTGATCCTTGTTTTCTTTTACGATTGGACTCTCCCTTCTCTTGCCATTCATGGCACACGGCCGCATCAAAGGCTGATTGAGCGAAAACTCCCCTGCACACGTCTGGCTTGATTAACATTCCGAGCTGACATTACACGATGTGTTGGAAATATCACATGCTGTTCATTTGTGTGTTGATAAAACGGAGTCTCCCGGCACCTGACCGTATTTGTAAATGCTATCCTTTTGACATTTCCGAATGCCAGGCTACAATTTCCTTGCACCGAACCTGCGTGGGCTCAGGCCTCCCGCCGCACGTCTTCTAGGATCCGCTGGTGTTTGTTCACACCTTCCGATAAGATTTTAACACCCGGCCCGATCTGAAAAAAAAAAAAACATCTCACAGATAACAGTTTTGCATTTCATCCGCTGCGTCAAGGAATCTAGCCTTTTCAATACTGGCCAAAATTCACAGGCCGCACACACACAATGGTGGTGCTGCTCCACGTCGATTTTTCCATTTTCAAAGCGTTTCTTGATGCTAAGATCATAGAGAGGTGAACATACGAGATGAAAAAGCTATTTGATCAAGTCAGTCATTAAGTAGCTCTTGTTTATTTGGACATTTAGAAAGATTAGTCTGGAAGAGCCGGACCCTCGCCGAATGCGAACGCACAGCTGGAGTTGCACATTCGTCCATTTCAGAAGAGATGACATGAAGATGATAATCTATTATCATTTAGAAGGTCAGATATACTCCAATAAATGACTCCTCCACTGTTACGACATAGTCAAACATTTCCCGTGACTCTTTATCGTGTCATTTCATCTTGATTGTCAATCTGCATAAAGTTCCTGATAGAATGGCAGGATAATTGCTATCTGTCCCCGCTGTCAGTGCAGAACTAATTGGCCCTGATGAGTTCGCTGGCTGTTATCAAGACATGACGCCTTGAGTAGAGACGAGAAACGGAGTAACTGAAGGGGGGAAGTTCAGGAAAAATGTTGCTTTGCTGAACTAGCAGCAACCTCAGAAGAACAGGTCCTCTTCTGATGTTCAGCTATACAAAGAATGCCTGTCAAACATGAGCACTCTGACTGGTCTGAGCTCTGTACTCTGCAATGCACGGTGTGTTTGTATAACAGGAAGGATTAACATTTTCAGCAGTTTGTGCTACAGTGGGTCTTCACCATTTGTCCTTTTTCGGACCACATTTGGACCACTGCACACCCCACAAGGCCTGTCACAAGACGGGTCATGTAGCGATCACAATCTGGTCCTTATCAAAGTTGCTCAGATCTTTGCGCTCAACACTTTTTCCAGCTTCTAACACAATATCATATAAATATATCCAGCCCCTTGACAGGTGCCACTGTAAAGAGATAATAAATGTTATTTACTTGTATATATCTTTTGTGAGCACCGGCCTGTCACCCACGGGCTGGGAGGCCCAAACACACATCCAGAAGCACACAGAGACACCGGAGCTTGTGGACTGCGGAGACTTTATTTAACTTAAAGACGTTACAGTTTCAAAAAACACAAAACCACATCACTTAGGACAGAAACCACTCCATGTCCCACAGTCCTTTCTCTCTCTGGCCCTTCTCCTCTCCTCGTTCTCCCTTTTCTCATGGAGAGTCCTGACTCCTCCCTTAATGGCGCTGACCTGGCTCTCATCAAGGGAGGAGCCCCGTGCTCAGTCCTGGGTGCTCCGCCCCCCCTCACCACAATATGTATGTATATACACACACACACACACACACACACACACACACACACACCCATTTATATTTATTTTATATTTTGTATAGTGTACCGCTTTTATATTATATAATTGTTATCTACTTATAGTTTTTATTCTATTGCTTTTATCTTATCTCCGTATCTCCGTATGCATTTGATTGGCTTGGACCCTGTGATCTTTCTATGACGTCATTGCTTGCTTGCTTGCTCTGCCCTTCCATCCTCAAGAGAAACATATCAAATAAATATAGAATAGAGGAGTGTTATCCCTTGATCGCTCCAGCGAGCCACTCGGAGGGTCAAGGCGAGCAGAATACATTAGTGGGCGCACGCTGGGAAGCGCACTCCAGTGTTCTGATGTGTCTTGCACAGAGAAACCCCTGCTCCGTCAGCTCCCGCTCCGGAACGCTGCATCTTTTCTCATGCATGGAGTGAACCCCAAACCATCAATCAAAAGGTTCAGGGGTCAAAGCGAGTCACCTGAAATGACACAAATTTGCCTGGAATTGGGTCTGTCGTCTGCATCTGAAGATGTATTAGGGCTGTGACATGGATGGGGCATGATAATGACAAACAATACTTTGTAATAAGCAAAGTGACAGATGCGGTGGCGGCACCCTGGCTGGCGTGAGACTCATTAGAACGGCGCCAAGCGAAAAGTCAGGGGAGCATGGCAATTGTTTTAGAGCAAATTAGCTCTGATAAATATGGCCTCCACACTAAACAGGGCTCGGGAAGTGTTTGGCTAATTACGAAATTGATATTTGCAAAGTCGGGCCTCAGTTTCCCTCGCAAATTTGGGGGGAGTTCAAGGGATCGCCGTTGAAAAGAGGCCCTCAGGAAAGGGCAAAATATCAGCAATTAACGGCCGGACGACTCCAGGCTAGCCGTGGCCCGACTTGGCGGGAGACACCCCTGGACAGACGAGGGGAGTCCATCAATAGCTGAAAGATCCAATCTGCTCCTCCTCGCTGGAGGAATATCGAGCATGTGCGAGTGCATTTTCGCATTCAATTGGTCACTGTCACCAGTTAGGCAGGCCTGGCCAGTGGATCGCAATAGCATCGATTTATCTAAATCCTCTTTGTGTCTGTCATCTAGACAAATGAGCTTTGAGAGGTAAAAGCAGGGGGAAGCCTGCCTTCAGCTCCGCCCTTCAGCTGTTTTGACCCCTAGAACAGTAGCACTTTAAAACAACTCCCATTTATCAGCCATTAACTGGCTATTGATAGCCGTGAACGAATCATTGGTTCGTCAGAGTTTGACCATTTACAAATGTTGATAAATGACAGTTTATAAACAGTTAAAAAACAATTCACTAAAAATTTCATTAACATTTGTCAGACTTCACTGAAGAATAGTCATTGGTGACAAAGACTGAATTAAACACACTGAGTTCAAAAAACAAGTAACTTTTAATGAGGTTTAGTCATTTTGCAGTTTTAAGTAAGATCTGTCGATCATAAATTTGCTTGATTGTTATGAGTTTTATATCTAACATTATATTAGACGACACCTTGATGGTTGAGATTCCCAGCATTCTGGTGTCTGTTAAACAGCTCAGTTATTGTCAGGGAAAGTTCAATTTGAGCTGTCATGTTGTCTTCATACTACAGTTTAGGTCTGGATAATCTTTATTAGTATTTATTACATTAACCACAATGGTATATGCGGAATTAACCAGTATCACTGATATAAATTAGTTAAAGAGGCCCTTATAGTCACTTATGAACACACCACACTGTGAACAGTGTGAAATTCTTTCTCTATTTAATCCATTCACCAAGTGAAGCAGCGGGCAGCCAGTGACACAGTACCTGGGGAGCAGTGTGTGGGGACGGTACCTTTCTTAAGGCTACCTCAGTGATGCCACTAACAGTCCTGGGATTCAAAACCACAACCTTCTGTTTGCAGGGGCAACTACCTAACCACCTGGCCACGAGCCACCCTGATAAGCTTCTGATTAAACAAGCAGACAAAGCCAGTAGGGTCCCTGAAATGGGTGATTCTGGTCGATTTGTAGTTACTTATGGAGCAGACTGATATTTATATCCATGTGTTGTATAATTATAATTGTAATTGATTGAGTGAACTGAATGATTACAGTGAAGCTGTTACTGCTTAAGTGTATGTCCATTCATAACTTATTTTTTGAGATAGATTGTTCAGATTATTTAAGGCAATCGCCTGACAGAAACTATTCACTTGTAATTTTGAGTGTGCATTACTTCAAAGGTTTAATTACACTAATGAAGTTCAGCTTCAGCTGAAAATATTTGTGTTGCTTTTCGCAATTGTAATGTATAATTAAATTAATATTTACATTGCATTTACTGTTTATTTATATGTATTTATATTGCATTGTATGTATATATGTGTGTGTGTGTGTGTGTGTGTGTGTGTGTGTGTGAGTGTGTGTGTGTGTTTGTGTGTGTCTACACACAGGTTTAGAGGTTCACAAATGTCTAATGATCTAATGATTTAAGAATTTATTAATTATAGTGAGAAGCGAAGCTTTGCATTGCATTTGTACCTGATTTCTCAGGTTACAAATGATATTTTTCTCTTAAAAACAAGGCATTTCCAGTTTTTATTGTTCAGAAAATAAAATATTTACAATGACGCAGTAGTCTAGTCCAGGATTAATAAACAGGTACCCACGAATGTGCTAGAGACGACATCTGTGTCCCGGTTCCTGGTTTGCTGGGTTCCTTCCTGCGTGTCCGTTCACCAGGAGTCTTCATCGGCAGGTGCGCTTCTCTCAGATCAGGCGGTGACAGCTAAATGGCTTTCTCTGCGCTGGTAGACTTTAGGAGGCCCAGCGGTGGCAGGAAGGTCACCGCAAAGTGACTGCTCTACCTCAACTGAGCGAGTCAAACTCGTCAAGGTCGCGGCGAGACGTTTCGTCTGAACTTAGAACAAATGATGCAGCAACAGCAAAGCACTCAGGCGCTTCTGGAGCTCTACAAAAGCTAGCCTACATGAAATGCACCCTTATGGAGGGCAGACTCTGCGATTCAAAAGGCGATAGAAGGAGGAATGACTTCTCAAGGTCGCTTGTCAGATTGTTCCTGTCTCAGCGAGAGCTGTTGTAAACACTTTTTGGGTGATGGATGATGAATGAGATGATGGGTTTTTTTTTTTCTTTTTGTCAAAACATGAGTGTCAGTTATCATTATATTCAGCGGCACTCCGTCACCCTGTCAGACTAGAACCAACAGGAAGGCAATTAGTGGCGGGCTGAACTTCAGAAATCTCACACTCTGACTTCTTTATAGGCTGAGGCACTATCAGGACGGGATCAGCTCTCATGGGGAGGTCAGGTTATTTTACCGCAGGACGTCTAATGCTTATGACTGTTTCTCAAGATTAGAAATCTCTGAAGTTTATACGGAGATTTACACTACTCAGTTTGCGAATTGCTGTCAAAAACAATGTGCGATGAGTCTGGTTTCTCACAAGCCTGCCAAGACAGACTCACAGTAAGTCATACTGTGCCCTAAGCCACACTGACAAGTCTGAGTGGCCTTAAGAAAAGACTGAATGAGGTTTAAGAGGTGTGATAGAATTTTTGTTTCACTGCTGTTTTTGGCTAGCAGATTTTTCAAATTCTGCAAATTTTGCAGAATATTTCAGTTATAGGGAAACTTTTGGTACTCAAATTTATGAATGATTACTTGAACCCTTTGTGAACTCTTTAAAAAAAAAAAGACTCACACAAAGCTTTGTGTGAATTAAAGTTCGATTGTGCAGTTAATTTGATTAGTAGACCAGTTTTCGGACTTGGAATTGAGAAACCTTCTAAAGAATGATGCTGTAGGAGTTCTCTGGCTGCATCAGTATGTTGACCATGCTTTCTGTTGGTAAGCTTACAGCTTATCTCAGGCTTTCTTTCTGCGATGCCTGTTTGGAAGCTTCAAGTGAGGTCCAGCTCTTCTGCCACTGTTCTTTCATACAAATGTGATGCTCCTCACTTGTTTCCCACAGTTTTTGAATAAAACACTGATGCCTTCCATTTTAAATGCCATGCAGCTCAGCTCTCTCTCTCTCGCTCTCTCGCTCTCTCTCTCTCTCTCTCTCTTTCTCTCCCCCACCCTCTCATCCTCTCGCTCTTTCTCTCTCTCTTTCTTTCTCCCTCTCTCTCCTTTTCTCTCTCTCTCTATCTCATGCTCCCTCTCCCTCTCTCGCTCTAAAGCTGTACAGAAGATTAGCATTAACGTGCAGCATGAGGCCTGGCAGTGGCGAGCTAAGACCACCCGCTCCGAGCGGCGAACGTGGGAATTATTTGCGTGATTCATTATTTATAGCTCCACCAAACTTAACACGTCCCCAGGGGATGTTTCCAAACAGGTTATTGCCGCAGACCGCGCGCTAATGTCCTCTTGCTAGTAATTAATTACGGGGAGCTAGCGTGCATGCTAGCCTGTGATATTGTTGGGCCAAAACCAGCCTCTTTATAACACGTGTCCCTACATCACTCTGCTCCTTTGATTTGAGAAAGGTGATGTCAACCATGCCAGAGGTAATTTGACTGTCAGGAGGATATGCCCTTTGTGTGGCTTAATGAGCCAAGGCAGTGGGAAAGACTAATTAGCTACAGCTTGCTCAGTACCAGCTTTGCACAACGTTCCAGAGCTCGCCTCGGCCTTCCCTCTACCTCTGCCCTGAGAAATGTCAGTGGTGGCTGTGTTAAGCAATGGTGGCATCTAATCAGCCCTAGTTGGCATGTGTCTGCGCAAACGCTCATCATTAGCCCTCCGGTTCTTTAGCTTGGCCCAGTTTTTTGAGGCGTTATAACTCCAGGATGACCTTGTGTGATGAAAGACGTAGCTTTTGATGAAGGCACTGGATTTTACAACATTAAACTTTGGGGGAACTTTATTGGCATGTGGTCAGACCTGTTAAACACATAGATACAGTCTTATGCATGGACACCCTATAGGCAAATTTCTGGTGAAAGTGAAAATAAACTGGCATGTCCTTTGCAGGGAACAAATCTGTATCTATTATATTACTATATTGTATTAGATTCGATTAGATTATATAACTTGAACATAACATAAAACACAAAATACGGAATTTTATGCAAAGTATGGTGCATCATTTCTATGTACTTATATGCCAAATGTAACAATTTATTAAAGAAATAATAATACAGTCTTACGCTAATGTTTGAACATCCCCGGTCAAATTACTGGTCAAAGTGAAAATAAACGGACATATCCTTTGCAGGAAACAAACCTATATTGTATCATATTATAATTACATAATATCACTTAAACATAACCTAAAAGATAACATGCGGAATTGTATGCAAATGATCTTTTCTATTTATTTGCCAAATTCAACAACAATGTATCCAAGAAGTAAGAATTATATTTATTTAGTATTTATATTTATTTATACTTACAAAATAAAAGTAATATATTTACATAATTTCCTCCTTTATATACAGCTGCCCTGATGTGGTTTCACATTTAGTGTGGAGAAAAGAAAATACATCTCTAGCTTGGTGTTAATGCCATACATTGATTCCCATACAGAGGAAATTACCATTATCACAACATGAAAAGTCAAAACAAACTAATAGCTTTCAAATGCAATGCATTAAATTGCAAATAATCTCATGTGCTCTGTGGAATAAAAACAAGGCCTTTAAAAACAAGCAATCATGATTTTTGAATGAAAACAGTATTTGAAACCCTTATTTTGAGTCCACTGAATGTTATTCCAAAAGACTTGAAGCTCATCAAGGTGTTTTTTGGAAATGTAAGACAACCCCTCAGTATTCCTATTGTTTAGCAGGGGATTTCCCCTTTGCAGTTCTCCCATGCATACGGTTTTTCCCAGTCTCTTTCTAATGGTGGAAATATGGACGCTGATCTCATCTGAGGTGGGGCCTATATTTCCATAGATGTTCGTTTGGGTTCCTCCCACTTGAGTTGTTCTCTGAGGAATTTTGGCAGCCCGAACATTTCTGGGACATTTCACTACTGTTCACCACTGTTGTTTTCTTCATTTGGGGATAATGGCTTTCACCGTGGTTAACTTGAGTCCAAGGGCCTTAACATTAGCTTTGTAACCTTTTCCAGATGGATACATTTCAGTACACTTTTTTCTCATCTCATCCTCATTCTCATTCTCATTTATTTATTATTTTTGTTTTGTGTGACCTTTTGGACCTTGTTGAGACCTTTTTGCCCACTTCACATCCCTGGAAAGGAGGGATGGGCATTCGAGCAAAAATAGCACTGTTCGATATTCACCAGGAGTAATTTGACTATCCTTTGAAGATCACCCCCCACCACACACACCCACACACACACGTTTCTTCGACTTTTATAATGGCTGTAACATGTTTTCTTTTGCTTGTTTTACTGGCAGCGCCTGATAGTAATATGTTCTTCCTCTTCTTATGTCATTTAATAGCTGTTAACAAACAACTTTTAGGTGCATTACGGCCACCCTCTGCACATAATAATTTGTTATTGGTTATAGCAACAGTGACAAAAGCAAAATGTGTTTTTTAAGGACAGGGAAATAGTTGCAAAAACTATGTAAAATGTAAACTATTTGAATATTCAGAAATCATGACCATCCCTCTAGAAAGGTTTAGACATGTTTGAATTTGATAGGGCTTGTCTGGGTACGTCTAGTCTAAATAATCCCAGTCATCGGTTGAGTTTGGTTCAATGGTTAGTCGAGTAACGGGGGGGGGGGGGGCAATTACTTTTTCACACAGGGCTTGTTGGTAGTGGATAACTTTTTTCATTCAATACATGAGAGGCTCCTTCAAAAAATGCATGTTGTGTGTACTCAGACTATCGTTTGACTGAAACGATCACGTGTGACCAAAAGCCTAAAATAAGAGAAATCAGGTCATTTTTCTGGCACGCATCTATGATTAAAACCCTCAGATGTACTAACTTTGTTTGAGTACTTACTGTATTCTTTTAAACAGTTCCAGAGATCTTATCCGTTTTCTCCAGTAACCTACAAAGCCATTGGGAACACATGGAGACGTCAACACTGCCGCCGTAACAAATTCCCTTCAATGGCTTTGGGTTTTTACTGCGTCTCCTTTTTTCGCTTTACGTTTCTCTTCCATTTCTTTCCTCATGAATTCCCAAGCACATGTATCTCTCTCCCTGAACCCATTTACAGCCACTGTGCCGAGTGCATACAGTGTGGTTTGATTGAATCGAAAGGCATATAGAATTCAGTCCTATCTAAATTCATGCCCTTCCGTCCCTCGTCCTTGCTTTTCCAGCCTTCACAGGCCGTCACACAGCGGATTGGGTAAAAAAAGTCTAATTTTTATTTCCTGGTTTGTCCGTTTTCCACACATTAAGCGGAAACTGCCACCAGGATGTGTGTGTATGTATGTGTGAACATGTATGCGCATGTATGTAAAACAAGTGGGCTGGAGTTTGGAGCCACTGTTTGATGGGTCCAAGATGTTCAGCCGGCTCTCGAAGAAAATAGGCCGGCACGCAAGAAGTGTCTGTTCTTTCCCCCGGAATAGCTCAGCATAATAAAGGCCGAGGTGATCCGTATGGAAATACGTCCTCCCCTTAGACCTAATCTGAGTTATTCATGAAGCTCCTGGCCCAGGAGAGCCTTGATTTGCTCTTAGATACATATGTATATTTATGTGTATGATAATGGCAGGTCAGATAGGGTGATAAATAGGAGCTCATTGTGAACGGATCCAGGGACTCTTTTTCACATTTCCTTATCGCGCTCCGCCACTCTATCTCTGCTGACACATCGAATCAAGGCGCGTCCGCACCAACGCCACTGATACGGCTGTAATTTGTTTGCCGCATTACAAGTGCCGGCTTGAGAAGGGGAAACTTGTTTTCATTTGACTGATGATTCTCTGTCTTCTCTTTCTTTCTTCCTTTCCCTACCCTCCAACTTTACTGCCCTGTCTTTCCCCTCTCTCTCCCCCCTCCTTATCTGGGGGCACGCCGCCCACCATCACGATCGCTTTCCCTCCTGCTCCTCCTTGCCAGCTTGTTTTTTTCTCGGCCGTGAAAATCTTTAATTAAGTTGCATGGCTCGATATCTCACCCACTCACATTCCCAGCTGAAGAGTCATGGCATTCCTTCTTTCCCCCTTGCGCCTTCCCGCCATCCCAGACTGGCATATGGCATACGTATCCCAGCTGTCTGTAAAGCGTGACCTCCTTCTTATGGGCAATTCTACCCCCTCTCCAAAGAGCCATTCCGACTACCTCAGCTCCTGGTGGAGGCCCCCTTTCGCGTCTCCTCAGCTGTTTAAGTGCTGATCGCTTCCCATGGAGGATCTCCGGCACTGGCACCAAGCCCCTGGCATCTGATAGCGTCTCGTTCTCCGGAGCTCGCGCAACATTAAGCCCATAAAACTTTGTTTCGTCTCAGCCGCTGATCCGCAGGCTGCTTCTCGTGGCTTCCCTGGAGATGGTGCAGGTGGAGCTGTAATGGGATTACATGGCCCTCAGCTTGCACATTCGCTGCTGGCTTTAGAGGCCTGTGGAGGTGGCGAATGGTGTGGGTTTGGGCCTGTACACGCCGGTGTTCCGGTGACAAACTCCCACGTCTTAAAAGGTGCAGTCTTTGATTATATAAAGCGAAGCCGAGACCCTACCATTTGATTCGCTGCTGGAATTCCAACACAGAACTCTTGATGAAGGTCTGAAAGTGGAAAAAAAGAGAGATATCTCCACACACAGGCAGCCAGGAATGTCACACAGAAAGCCCTACAGCCTGGCAACCACTTGGCCACACAGGCTCATGTGGATGACAGTTTTGCATAATGCAAATGGGTGGCAATTTGCTTTCTTTCATTAGCATTTGCATCACATTAGCATTTTTTGACTGATTTTTTGCTTAAAATGGTCGCAGGACCCACACTCTCGAATCTGCATAACATTACTGAATATTTCACAGAAGTTACTAAATAGTAAGACCTTTTGTTAAAGGAATAGTCTCTAAAAAAAATCAAATTTATGGAATATTTATCTCCTACCCCAGATGTAGTTGAGCCAAGACATTTTTGTCCAAATCTTGCCTCTTTACTGTACCCTTGGCTTTAATTTAGAACTGGATCCATGAGGCTAACATTGCTAATACTAGAAGTCAATAGTCACCCAAATCTTTCCTGTGGATACATCCTCCAAAATGTCTCTCAAACCAGCTCCTCATTAAGGTGGAGTAGTGGTTATGGATGTGGTTTAGGACAAAATATGAATTATGACCAGCTATAAAAAAATCAGCTTTTAAGAGTTTAACCTTTAGAAAACAACGATTTTGCAAATATTTAAGTAGCTGCTGTTTATAGGGAAGCCCGAAAAAGCCCAAAATACACAGATTGCAAATAAAAAAGGAACACAGTAACCCTAGAACATGTTCTGGACCCCTAATTCCACCAATGAGGGAAATAAAGTCGGCAAGCAGGTGGGCAGTTATGACATGTCGTTAAACCTCTGCTTGCAGTTTATGGCTCAACTTTAACATTGTTTCAGAGCAAACAGAGGAGTGCTTCTGAAGATGTGTTACGAGGGGGAAAGGGCTTGGCTAGCACGTTTGTCGCATTTCAGATCGATTAGGGTCACATCAGAAGATTACAGGAATGGCCAACATGTCTGCTACGCTGGTCAGGGGCTGTGGCGTGTTTTAATAGTATGCAGACAATGAGGTGTAGTCTCGGTCTACGTTGGCTTTTAAATATGGATTTTACACCTGATAAATGATTGTATTAGCTGATTTCTCAGTTAAGGAGAAAGACAGGCCCACGGCCGTTCTGGACTTTTCCAGAACGCACAGATTGCCAGT
>JBBIGA010000132.1:8323663-8335698 GCA_037576975.1 Alestes dentex | reverse complement strand
CTATCTCTCTCTCTATCTCTCTCTCTATCTATCTATCTATCTATCTATCTATCTATCTATCTATCTATCTATCTATCAATCAATCTGTCTATGGATCTACCTGCCTGTCTGCTTTTCTATCAGTTAATCAATCTATCTATCTATCTATCTATCAATCAATCTATCTATCTATCAATCTATCTATCTATCTGTCTATCTGTCTATCTATCTATCTATCGGTCTATCTGTCTGTCTGTCTATCATCTACTTTTCTGTCTGCCTGTTTATATATCTATCTATCATCACCATCCTTTAAAATGAATTTATGCATTGATATTTAGTATACAGCTCCTGTATAATTTGTATTTCCCCGTCCTCCAGCCCTTCATTAGTCTCCATTCCAAGACTGACATATTAGCTTATTTGCCCTTAAGCTAATATTGCAGCTTCATGAACCAACCTTTGAAATGACACTATTATTTATTTATTTATTCAGGGAGTTTTCTGCTGAGTGTGTTTTACCTGAAAGATTCATTTCCAGTGCTCTCTCATTTCACTTTCCCCCATTTCTGAAAGCCCCCTATTTCACTGGAAATGAAGCTACAGAAGTCGCCACAGAAGAAGTCAGCAATCACGATTTTCAAAGCTCGGGCCTGTCGACAATTACTATGACTTGCAGATAGCGAATGAAACCTTGTAATGAGATAACAGTAGGCAAAACTGAAACAGCACTTTTCCAGTCACGTTGGACCATTATTTCCAGATCGTAGACGTACATCGTTCTGTGTAATAAATCCACTCTGTAACTCACTTCTGGCACGCAAACACTTTAGAGACCCACGGATACTGGCAAAGATAAAGGATCTTCTTGTGCTCCTGCCACTTTCATAACTTTCCTACCGATTTCATAATTTTTGGCACATTAAAGATCAGCAGCCTCACTCGCTGGCTGGCTCCAAATATAAATGCACCAAACATACTATTTTTTATTTGTCCCTGACTCTATTAAGTAAACGGTGACTCATAATCTGTCCAAGTATCTTTATCCACATCTTGATAGGTTTAAAATGGAATTGTAATATCTGAGACACACAAAATAATGATACAGTAATGAGATACAGTGCTGAAGAAGGTATTTGGAGCAGAAATATTTCAGTGACCGGTCAGCATATCAGTTACACAAGTTTTCAAATACTTACTGGTACTTTACTAGAAACATCTACAGTATACTACCAGTCAAAAGTTTTTACTCACTACAGGTATTTACCACTTATCTTCCTCATCTTCTAGTCTTAGTTAATATTGAACAGCTGTTAAGTGAAGAACTATAAATGAAAAAATGTATTGTCTAAAATTAATAAAACAAGACTGTAGATCATCTGTAGTTTTTGTGGCCAGTTCAAATTCTAGACTGTCCTTTATCTTGAAATGTACTTGTTTACTGTTTCAGTGCTTAATAGCTTGTTAAATAACTACCACTTGTCTGATGATTCGCATTATAATTTTAATTATATTAGGCAGCTTTTTGGAGTACTGCTGAATAAAAAATGACATTTTCTGGCTAATAAAGATTCTCAAATGGTGAAATTTTTTTCTTTGTTCACAAAGAATAGTGAGTGAATTATTAGTAAATCTTGAGTGAGTAACCTGCAAATGTAGAATATCTTTGTGTCTGCCAAAACTTTTGACTACTAGTGTACCATGACAGCATTTTGTGGCCAGTTGTGTGGTGAAATTCTGTCCTTTGAGTTCAAATGCACTTGTTAACTGTTTCATCCCACTGGCTGTCACTTAATAGCTCATTAAATATCCAACACTATCTAACACTGCTGATCCACATTACAGTTATAATTAGATTAGGTGGCTTTTTGTAGGTCATTAGTGATTAATAAAAAAAATATGACAGTTTCTGGCTAATAAAAGTACACAAATGATGAATGTACTGTAAATGTAAATATCACATAAAAAATCTCAGCATGTGCCAAAACGTTTGACTGCTAGTGTACCATGATAGCATACAGTTGGAGACTGTTGACCATCTGTACTTTATGTGGCCAGTCGTGTGGGAGTCACTACTTTTGGGTGGTGGGAAGGTCCTCCCCCTCCCAGCTCCCCAGTAACACCACTGTGTCTGATACATACACTTGTATTTCTTATGTTAGTATGTGTGGCATCCTACAGAAACCCTTCACATTGTCAAATTAATAGCATTTGGCCTTTTTTTTTTATGCAGCCTCACAAACATGCTCCTTTTTTGTTAATTATTAAGACAACTCCATCAGGAACCAAATTAATTTTTCAGAGATTCCACTGCATTGCATCAGTGTTGTGTTTTATCAGAAGGCAGCAGGGCCCAGTTTAAGAGCTTTAAAGCAATCTCTTATTGTATTTATGAGCCTTTTACACACCTACAGACCATGCCTCACATTGACTCCATCGTAGAAAAACCTGTTCCTCCCGAAGAAGACGCCAAACACTAGCACTTCATCTTCAGCCAGGGGCTTCCTTCTTTCCCAGCGGTGGCAGTTTTACTGCCTGAGCCACCCGGAGGTCCACAGTTAATTTTTAATTAGATACTACATACTGAAGATTATTCCTGGTAGTCAGAGCATTTGCATGTAAACACGTTACACTAGCCAGCAATTATTTAACTATCTGGCAATATGATGGCACAGTACAGGTTGGAGGGGGGAGAGAGAGAGACAGAGAGAGAGAGAGAGAGAGAGAGAGAGAGAGAGAGAGAGAGAGAGAGAGAGAGAGAGAGAGAGATGGTATCACTAAAGAAAGGCAGAATTGCTTACAAACAGGCCATCCTGTGGGAAGGCATTGCTCAGGCCTAAGGTCTGGTACTGGGCAGATGGTGTTTTATGAATATTTATTTGCTTCTTTTATTTATTTATTCATTCATTAGCCTCATTTGTGCCACTGCTATAAGCAACCTTGTCTCGTTCATGCATTGCTTCCAGTGTTGGAGAGCAGCACAGGAAACCCGGCTGCTAAGACATTTTGGCTCCCCGGCTGGGCCTCCAGTTTGACATAGCGGACTTGGATTATTGATCTGAAGGGGCATTAATAGTTAATGGCTGGAGACAGATGGCCTTTCTCTTCATGTTGAGTGTAGCTCATGCTCAATAACAGCCAGTGGAGTCGAAGGTTCTGTGTGGACGAAGAGACGCAACATCTGAAAACCACCCGGATAGGCGAGGCATTGTGCACTCAAATACCTCATGTATCTGTCTACATGTGTGCTTTATGGATCATTGGATGGTTGGATGGTTGGATGGATAGGTGGATGGATGGATGGATGAATGGATGGATGGATGGATGGAAGGACAACAATCCCAATACTCAAGACGTTATTTACTCAAATACTTAATGTGACTGTCAACATGTGTGCTTTATGGATCATTGGATGGATGGATGGATGGTTGGATGGGTGGGTTGGTAGATGGATGGATGGATGGTTGGACGGTTAAATGGATGGATGGAAAACAATCCTGACACTCAAGACATTATTTACATAGATACTTCATGTATCTGTCTACATGTGTGCTTTGGATGGATCACTGGATAGATGGATGGATGGAATAGAATCTGAAACATGTGCCCGAAACCCAGAGGGTCCTGAATTCCACCATCAGCAGATTTGGCCTGCATTATCCCTGTGTTTTTTCCTCTCTACTTTTATTTAATTTGGCATTCTAGAGTCACTTCTGTTGTTGGCACAGGCATACTGTTTGATTAATACATTCAGTGGGATTTAAACCTACTTTTGGATTTAACAAAATTTTGCCAGGCTACAATGAGGTTGCGATAAATTTTTGTTGACTACAGTTGATCTGAGACAAAATTTTGGCAGTCTACAGTCAAGATGAGACACAGTTGGGTTGAGATGAAATTTTATTGACTATAATTGGCCCATTAAAAAATTGGTTTTGGTCAGGAGAACATTTTGTCAGTGTACATTTGAGCTGAGATTAAATTGTTAGTTATAATTGGTTCAGTTAAGGTCAGGACAGTAGGGGTTGGATGGAGTTTTGTCAGTGGCAGCCACGTTCGAACAGAAATTTGTCATGTTATATTTGGGTTAAGACATTCAGCCCCTATTAAAAGTCTAAGACAGGTGGATGAACAGACCGGTGGAATGGGCAGGCGGACTAATAGACAGACAGAAATTGTCCTCTGACACCAAACACCAGCTGGAATGTGGAACCTTGTAGTCAGCAAAACCTTATCTGTGAAATATTGCCAGGCCTCAAGAAGTGGAAAATAAATCTATTACATTCTTCAGTGAATTTTGTGCGGGGACTTGACCTGTGAAGGACATTTCCCAGATATGGCATAACTTTTTCATGGAAGATGTGACAAGTTGTTTCGTTCAGACCTTTCACTTCGAAGAAAGAATTAACAGGCTTTTATCCAGGAAGCCATTGCACGCCCAGAGGCCTATAGAACCTACGGTATACACGTTCCTCCTGAAGAGCCATTCATCATATGAGCTTTTCATGGTTGATGATTAGTGCCCATTATTTCACAGCCCTCCCCAGCCCTGTTCTCTAAACTAAGGGGCTCCTAATAAGGTAGTCTGAATGACAACAATGGGAGGCTTTTAAAACATTTTGGTGCCAGGAGCCCAGTCATTGTGGCGTTTTTAGAGGGAGGCAGATATTCCTTTGCGGCGCCCCTCTTTCCAGGGGTCGTGAACTGTCATTCCATTGTGTCTTTGCAGGGCCTTCTTTCTCTGGCGAGTCAGACTTCATTTCCTGTTGCTTTTCAGGGTCAGTGGTTTCTTTCTGCCCGTGGATCATTGGGTCTATTAAAACCACAAGCTAGAGAAACTGATTAAGTAGACCTTAATTACTTCAGCAATGCCCTGTTCTCGCATTGACTGTTTTCAGGACTTTCTCTCTCTCAGTCTCTCTCTCTCTCTCTCTCTCTCTCTCTCTTTCTCTCTTTCTCTTTTCTGTCGGTCTTTCTCTCCATGTCTCTCTCTGTTATTATCTCTTTCTGTCTCTCTTATTATCTTCTTTCTCTTTATCTCTGTTTCTTTGTCTCTCTCACTCATCCTCTATAACTCTTTCTCTCTTTCTCTTTTTGTCGGTCTCTACTTTTTATAACTTGTATCTTTGTTTCTTTTTCTCTCTCTTTCTATCTCTGTCTCTCTTTCTTTCTCTCTCTCACTCACTCTGTCTTTCTATTTTTAATATCAATCTTCCTCTTTTTTCTCTCTTTCTCTTTCTCACATCGCTATTTCTCTCACTTTCTCTCTATTTCTCTCTCTCTCTCTTTCTCGCCATCTTTCGCTGTTTATCCCTATCTTTCTCTTTTTTCTCTCTTTCCTTCTATCTCTGTCTCTCTTTCTCTTTCTCACTATCTATTTTGCTCTCTCTCTTTCTTTTTGTCTCTCTCTCTCTCTTCTCTTTCTTTTTGTCTCTCTCTCTCTCTGTCTTTCTCTTATTCTCTCACTCTCTATCTCCCTCTCTTTCTCTATTAATCCATCTTTATCGCTCCCTCTGGCTCTCTCTCTATTTTTATCTGTCTCTATCTATCTCTTATTCTCACTTACTCTCTCAATCTCTATCTCTCATTCTCTGTCTTTCTCTATCGGCCCGTCTTTATCCCTCTCTCTCTTTCTATATCTTTCTCTCTCTCTCTATTTTTATCTGTCTCTTTCTTTCTCTTGCTCTCTGTCTTTCTCTATCTCTCTTTCTCTCTCTCTCTCTATCGATCTGTCTTTATCTCCTGCTCTGCGTATATCTACCTTTCTCTCTCTTTCTCTCTATTTTTTATCTGTCTCTATCTTTCACTTATTCTCACTCGTTCGCTCTATCTCTCTCTCTCTCTCTCTCTCTCTCTCTCTCTCTCTCTGTATTTCTCTGTCTATCTTTATCACTCTCTTATCCTTCTCTTTCTCTGTCTAACTCCCTATTTTTAATCTGTCTCTATCACTCTCTTACTCTCTCTTTTTCTCTCTATCTCTTTCTTTCTCTTTTTCTCTCTCTCTTTCTCTGTCTCTCTGTCTTAGGTCGCTTTCCCCCAAAAATGTCAACTGGAGACAGCTGGACAACTGCTTTCAAAGAACTGCCATGAGAGTCAAAGTTCCAAGTAATGAAAAGTTCGAAAAGATAGGCTCACTTTTGACGTTGTCATCCATGTTTTGTTCATCTTGCTTTGTTAGGAGTCAGCTGCTTTGTTAGAGTCAGCCGTTCTGTCTCTTTCCTTCACCCCCCTCCCTCCTCTATTTTTCACAGCCCCATATGACAGCAGACTCAAGAAAATGCTGCTGAACAGCCTAGGGTGGGATTTCTTTTTTCATCCAAGAGGGTTGCTGCTTCATCTTGAAACTTTGCTGATGATAGATCTTGCTTTTTGACACTTTATTTTCTATCTATAATGCACAGCTTACTGCAATGCAAGATCTTTGCAATATATAATGTTTGGTTTTGTTATGTTTTCGGCCTAAAGGACCCCTGTCTGCAGACCTTGCTGTTTTTACATGCACATTTTCTTCATTTCCTTTTTAAATTAGTGTTTTTTAATGAAGGGGTGAATTCCTTGCTGAGGGTCCTTTCAGTGTGGAGTTTGCATATCCCCTTGTCAGGTACTCCTGTTTCCTCCCACAGTCCAAAGACATGCACACCAAGCAAGTTGTTGATGCTAAATTCCCCCTAGGTGTGGCTGTGTTTGTGAGTGTGTTTGTCTGTATAAACAGCCTGCTGTGAGTTCCTAATGGCTGTGATGTCACAAACGTAAGCATGTTTAAATATGGCAACCCATTCATTGTTCGTGCAGACAGTCTGTAGCAGAGTTATTGAAGTGGAAATCAGTGCACCAAAAACTGAACTGGACACTGGCCCTCCAGGACTCTTGACCTACATTGCAATCTAAAAATAAACCCTGCTTCGTCTCAGTTTGTTTATGATTGATTGATTTGAATATGTATCACTTTGAATTTAACCAGTCAGGTCACCGATGCCTGGCTAATATATAACTAGATGCATTTCCATGAGAATTGTGAAGTGTGGAGGCACCCAAGCATTGGTTTTATGGGCCAATTTTTTTTTTGCTCCCAACGCATTCCATTACCGCTGCACCACTGTGGGGTTACGTGAATGCGCCTGCTCTTACCAAGTTATTTATGGTTAAAGATGGCTGAACGTGAAGCCGCACTCGCAGGTTGATTATTTTACCAAACCACAACAAACAGTGAAATACCTCTCTTTAATATAACTTACCTGAACTCTAGTGTCTGCTTATGAGTCTGCTGTTTATTTTGCTTTGCATTTTGTCCTCCACATTTGTGTTTCTCCGCTTTTTTTGGCTTTGCGGCCTCCTTACCCATAATGTCACAGAACCTCTCTCCGACACACATTTTAAAGGTGACTTGACCCTCCTTCATCTCTCCCCATATAATACAGAGGGAACTTGACAAAATGATCAAATGGTTGGCAAATGGTCATACAAAAATAAATGATGACAGAAGTGGACTTTAGGGGGATACAATATGCAAAAACTTGGACCTTTTAAAGTCCAAGTTCATCAGGTCTACACTGGTATGCTGGCACTACTCCACAAGGGTTTGGAAACAAAATTTGAACCACCTAATTGTTTTCCATTGCCAAGCTGCTGACCTCCACATGCACTCCCTCCATTATGTTGCACATGTTCGACGTGTTACCTCGCACCTTGAGACTAGCTGAGCCATCTTTTTTGTTATACTGTACACTTGTGTCTACGTATTATGACAATAAACCTGAATTGAACTGAATTTATTTAAATTGAAATTGCACTCCCCTCTGTGTAGCAGGCTCATAAATACAAATAAAGTTATTTGCCAGATATAATGCAATTGCTTTTTTTTTTTTTCAGGGTTGCACACTGGACTGTATGGGATCCTCTATGGCTTGTTATTTTGACTTTATGCTGTTGATCTTTGTCCTGACAACCAAATGTCAAAACGCAGCTAAAAATATCAGTGACCTTAAAACCAAGGCCCAGGCTCTTCGTGCAGCTGCTAGTGGCTAATTAAAAGACGTCTGTGCTGTTTTTTGGCAGCAAAACTTAGGCTCGCCGCCCCTTCAACCAGCCTGCTTTGTAAGAGTGGTATTTTGATGCTGTTCTGAGGTCAGTATTGGAGCTTTCTTCATGCGGACTGGGGCTCCTGTTGGAGCGGCCAAGGTTGGTCCTAAATCAGGGTAAAACAGCTTTACGTATCCAGTATCAACTAATGATTTGTGACATGTTGGGGGCTTTAAAATGCCATAGCAGCGACGTCTGAGCCGCTCGGGAGGACGAGAGCTATGGGAGTACATACCAAATGAAGGCTGTTCTTGTCAAATGCAACATGCTACTGAAATAACTGCCCCCCAAAATTTGGCTGACAGTTAACAATCAGAATGCTGTTTGGCAAGATGAGCCTCTACCTCTACCGGACTTTATGGCAAAGGGTTACGGTGGCCCAAGAACATGCCAAATCACTTTCTGTCCATATGCACACCTTGCTCGCCCGTGTAATCCTTCCAGCCCCTTATTGCCAAGCCCTGAAGCCCTGAAACCCTGAATGTCACTTTCCCATCCATCTTCCTTCCCCTCAAATCGCCTGTCGTTGGTGTCACATCCACCAAACAAGCCCTCAGTTTCCTAGCAACACCTGTCCGCCGAACAGAAAACAGGTGGACGTCCGTGTCAGTCTGCATTGCTCTGGGGCCATTTAGGTGAAATCTGTCCACTCGGCGCAATGTGCTGACAACTCGTGGGATCCTACACATTAGGCACAGACATTCTTAATCTTTACTAAGATACATTGCAGTAGCCATTATCATTGCAAACACCTTATATTAATAAAGACTATTTTGATCATTTTAATAATAATATTTTAAGTAGCACTTTTTTATCCTCAAGAGCAGCTTCATAAGAAGCAAAAATACAGCAATATAAAACATAGTAACTGAACAAATCAAGTAAAAACCACAAGCATATAGGAAACCTAATCAGTATGAGAGGTGTGCAAGGTTGGGGATTTCAGGCAAGATACATGGGCTGAGTAGCTTTATTAAAGGGCTTCCAATACTCAGGCAGAGGTAAAAACAGAGGCGGGCAGGTGTACACAAGACAAATCCATACCCAAAAACCAGAAACAAGACATGGGTGTAAAAAAGGAGAAAATAAGAGCAATAACCGGAGAAGTGGGAAACAGAAAACCGCTTGAAAACCAGTGCCCTGTAGACACCTTCATTCAGAATGACCTGCACGTTACTATCCTGAAAGTTCTCCTGGGTTCAAAGATCTTAAGTTTTTTTCTGTTTGTGAATTTTGCGTATTAATAATTAACAGTCTTTGGCCATTTTTGTTCGTTATGTTCATTTGTGTGTGATGCCATTTTTTCGTTATTATTACATGATTTTTAAATTACAGTAACTTTGGTTCTACGTGACACAGGAACACCAAACAAAGCTCAGCATGACGTCTGACACCTCGAGCACCAACACAAACTGGGGCAACTTCCATATAAGGAGCTGTTTTGCCATATGACAACAATTTACCATTTGTTGCACTGCCGATACGGATCCATGCCACTCACATTCTAAGGGTTAAAGCATTTGTCCTTCTTCCACCTTCTCCCCTAATCGTGATCAGAGCTGATGAGAGTTTGAGCACCCAGTTAGCCATCACATGCAGGTCATTTTAGGGTACAGGGCCATTAACACTAATGACATGAATATTTGAGCAAAAGATCTGTGAATAGTAAGGCTTGTAATGTGAAGGTAGCCTGTGACAAAGTCATTTAAAAGATTATTTATTAGATAAAATAGAAATGCATAATACATAGTTTATGAGAATGTGTTTTTTAATGTAATAAATACATAATATATAGCAATTATTTGGGCAGTAAGAGTGTATTTGTTTCTCAAAAACCAATATTAAAATGATTTTGAATATTTTATTAATTAATGTGATCTGTAATTTGAATGTGAATGTGTGAACTATTTCCTTGAAGAAGTCCCGCGTGTACAGTCAGGATCAAATACCTCTTCATTAAAATAAATCAGGAACTGGAACTACATCCGCGTGATGGCTTTAGAGCACAGAGAAGATCAGGAACCATATCTGGGTCCTTCTAGTGGTCTTCTTCTAACCATCAAAAACAAAAAAAAAAAGTGCTTTACTGCATAAATTTTTTTACTGTATTTATTCTAATTGTATATAAGATTTTTATTGGCAAAACACACTTAGTGCTGAGAGACTGTAAACAGTGTAGCTAAGATATTTGTACAGTACATGTATCTTGACTACAAACAGAAATAACCAGCTATGACTTGGGGATAAAGATGCTGATGGTCTGGCAAAACATTTCAGAGCTTCTGAGCATAAAAACAAACACTTTTTATATTTAGGAGACTGGAGACTTTTTATATTTAGGAGACTGGAGAAGGGAAGCATTGATTGACATTTGCTCTGGACATTTTTCCACTGGGACAAGGAACCGCGCAGTACCACGAACAAATGTTTTTCCGTTACAGATAAAGTGACCCGTACCTGAGTGGCTTGACGGCAGGGCCAAAAGTGGGCCACAGCCAAGCCGACTGCGTCACTGCTTTCTGATTGGTCATAATGTCATCACATCATGGAAAGAGGCCAGTGTTTTTTCAACTGTAAGTGCAAAAAACCAACAAAGGTGATACAAACTATCAACTGGAAAGTAAAATACGTCAGTACGACTGTCTGTTTGGGCTGGGGATACGTTACAGCTGAAGTTTTCTATGACACTAACAAATTAGTCTTTAATGCTATGACACTAACAAAGAAGTCTATAATGCTGTGAGAAATGTGACGGTGATCCAGCACATCACTAACAAGTTATCTGGGTTAGGTTTTCTTCACACGGTTAAAGAATGCTGAGAAAAAACTGAAAAACATAATAATAAAAGACTACAATATCAACAGCAGCTCTGACAGAAAAACTTTCCGCTGTTTCGGCTCCGTGGACACGGTTTAGGGATGACTGGCCATAAACAGCGGGAAGAGAACTTCGCTGCTGATACATCAGATACTCAGTTACCGGACTCAGATACACTAAATTAAAGCCTGCTGCAAGTTCCGTGTCATCGCAGCACAAATCCTGTGCAACAATGGAAAAGTGCCTCAACTAGTCAACTAGTCTTCGAATTTGTGTGGTGCTACACCTTTAGGAGGACATCAGTCACAGTTCAGGGGTTTAGTTTTGATACCTCTAGCAGGTCATGAATGGAGGTACTCAATCCAACAGAACTAAACAATTAATGCTGGGCACCCTTTAACCATGCCCCATTATCACTAATGTGTTTAATTTATTGCAAGGTGTTTCACAACCCCAGTCTCTAGCGGTTTAATTGTAATGATAGAGATGTAATGAAATTGTGCAGCCTTGCCAAACATTGACTCTGGCTGATGAATAAAAACTGCTCACTCATTGGTTTCTCTTGATTCAAAGGTTCATATTTATTTCAGCAGGGTCTCACATCTGTCTTGCCGATGTGCTTTAACTCTCCTTGAAATCCAAACAACAAGACCATATATTTTGTGGAGTGAAGCTAACTGACTCTGCTATGCTGTGGATTGACTTTATGCTCATAGACTATTATTAGGGCCTCTAAATAACACCCTAAGGGGGGTAAGATTGAGCGGGTCTCACCTTCCAGTCCCCCCCCCCCCAAACCGCCAAACAGCAGTCATATATTTTTCAGTGCAAAATCAGAATTAGAATCCAAAAACCTTATTGATCCCGGAGGACATTGCTCATGACTTACACCTGCAGAGACATACAGAGACAAAGAGACAAGAACAATATAAAATATAAAGTCTAAATAAATCCAATAAAAATACCCAGTATGAAATGCACTATGCTATACACACACATACTGGATACAAATACTACAGATACAGTGGGGGAAATAATTATTTGATCCCCTGCTGAATTTGTAAGTTTGCTGATTTACGAAAAAAAAATGAACAGTCTCTAATTTATGAGGTAGTTTCATTTGTATGGAGAGAGACAGAATATCAACCAAAAATCAAGA
>JBBIGA010000132.1:8278900-8293780 GCA_037576975.1 Alestes dentex | reverse complement strand
TTATTGTTGGTATTTATGTGCTGTAGAATTATTGAGGAAAAGGCTTCCTAGAGTCTGCAAGGCTTCATATACCATTGATATTATCTTTTAAATGGGGGGGGGGGTTAACATCCTTATTGTTATTTTTTTATGTGAGCTCTGAAGACCACCAGTAGCTTGGACCATCGGGAAGTTTTAGCCATTTCTAACAAGTGATAGTGTTTGGAGTGAACTTTACACACACAAGATATTTCAAGGGTATATGATCATCCATAACTTGTTTTACTGTTGGAAAAAAAAAACGTGTTTTACAAATTAATACAACGCACAATTTATGAATTGACCAGTAATCAAAATTGTTTTTACTGGAAAGGCTACACTATGGACTGAAACTATATGTTAAACATGGAAATAATACATTTCTCTCAAAATAAAAGGCTGTTCTGATATAATGTCAAAAAGCAAGATGAAAGAGGAATGACTGGAGACATTTCAGAGCAGCAGTGGCTATATTTGGTGGGCATGTCCAATTACCCTACAACACTTTAAGGAAGTAAAAACAGCCGTTAAAACCATCCTGGGGGCAGATCTGCGCTGAAAATCTGGATGTCTGAAGAAAATCTGAAGTGTGAAAACAAAGTAAGTGTTTGCGCTGTATCAAGGTCAAATGTGTGATACTGAATTAAGGCCTTTATATAAAAGCATCGTGTTTTTGTTTTATTACTTCCATTAAAGCACCCTGAGTTGACTCTCGTTGGGTATGATGCAGTAAAGCAAAAGAGGACACTGACTTTATGCTGATATAATGATTCATAATGACAATGATTTACTCAAGAAAAGAATGCAGAATTAAAGCCTCCTCACCAGTGGTCTTAGAACCCCTTTGGATTTCTCTATGTGTTCTCTGTCCTTTTATTTCATTTGTGACAATAAGGGGGGAAAGTCCAATTCATGACAATATTAAAAATGAAATTATTTATGCATATTTAACAAAGGATTCAATTAGAATGAAGACTATACTTGTTTCTGCTTTAGTCAAATAATCCAGTCATTGTATGTAGGCAGTCATTTTATTTCTGTTGACTCGAATGGTTTGCAATTTTAGCCAGGCTAAGGTTGGTCAGTATCACATTATTAAAAATAAAGTGCATTTTAAAAGACATCACCAAAACAACTATACCACCCCTTGCATTTATCACAATAGCACAGGCATCCTTTCCAGACATTTTTGGAAATAACTTGTGTCCAGACCCTTCCAGCACCTTTCAAGCAGTTCTGTCATATTTGCTGAATGCTCATTTTGAACTTGCTAGTCCAGGTCATCCCTGGAGTTCAATGTGAGAAAGATCTGGAGACTACAGAGATCAAGACATAATTGTCAAAACCTTTTCTTAGGCCAGGATATCATTTTGGCACAATTTTGAAGAACTTGGGTTAATTATTCTGTTGAAGAATGAAATTGTGTCCAGTGGTACGTGAACTAGAAGGAATTGTGTAATGTTAATACTTGATGATAATTTTATTTTTTGCATGATCCGACACAAAGTGAATGTTGATGCACTCAAGACAGATCTGATATGTCTCTTCAAAACCAATGGTTTTAGTCCTTGTGCCTAAATAGTGTTACCACAGACTATAAAATATTGATGGATGGGCCCACATTTCTGGTATGTAGTTTGTGTGTTAAAGCTCCAAATGCAAACTTTTGTGAAGTACTAGGAGATGGATTATGAAATGGAAGTGGATTATATACAAAGGAGAACGAAGAATTATGACATGAACCACCCCAGACTGATTTAATCATGTTCACAGCACTGATACAATGCCCTATTTCTGATATATGACGTCTTTAAATAACAAAAGAATATGTGTGTAAGGTTATGTTCCTCTGTTCTGCTTCACTTCAGACTTCTGTAACAAGAAAAGTAGCATAAAAGTCGAGTAATTATAAAAGAATTATTGAATTGGTTTTATTTGCCAGAAGGAATCGTGAAGTCCTGGGGCCGGGCGGTTCGCCACAGTGTTCTACACAACATTTCAATTAACTCATTCAATTATCAGACGGGCCTGCTTGCATTTGGGTTATCTTTTTGCCCCTTTTCATCTCGGAAAGGCTGGTGTCAACATTTACTTCCAGACGTTCATTAATCTGTTAATCTGGACTTTTTTTAATTATAGTCTGAGGTGCTGTACATGGCCTACATAATGAGTTCATAATGTAAGCCTAAAAGTAAGGAAAAATGATCCCTTTCTGTGCCCGTTTGCGCGTATCCTGAGATATCTGTCTAATTTTACGCCTTAATGAAAGGCTTCTTACGTTGTGTTAATTAAAACTCAATGACGTGGCCACGGTTGCCAAGCAGTAATCAAGAGCCGAGTGAGTTCCTTATGCTAATCATTGAAAATCAGTAGCCCGGCATCCTAGCAGACCTCCATCTGCCTGCCTTGGCATTCCCCTCACATTAGAGATATCATCTGCTATGCAGGATTAGTAGCCAAATGTGACTGCACTCCCTACAGTGTGCAAGAGGAAGAGCGTCTTAATGCTTTTGCGTTCGCCTGCTATTAATATTCATGAGCATGCAAAGCGCGCATGCAGAATCGATGGCTGTCCCCTGCATTTGCATAATTATTCAATGCGAAGTAGGTGCTGCATCCCAAACATACTTTTTGACTGCCTGGCTATTAAAACAAGTACTTTTCACCTTCGATGTTTTTAATGCTCTGGGAATGTTTCATTCCGCGTAATTTGCGCTTCGTTTAGGCTACGCTGCATGTGTTCCAAGTACATAATGCAATACAATCCTATTCAGTTATTACAACAGAATAAAAATGCATATCACACACATATTCATGGAACAGTATTGAGTCAAACATTTCTCATCCACACATAGTTTCCACAAGATGGCACTAGATGTTCATTTTGATGGAGACAATAAAAAAAGCACAAGAGAAACAAACAAGGGATCTTTTACTTGTGTTGATGGTTCATTTTGGCAGTCGTATAAAAAAACAAAACACGTCTTTGAATAAACTGCTGCACATTCTTTGCAGTCTCTGAGCAGTGGCGGCTGTCAGTATTCAATTTTGCATCTTCAGTTTCTTTATCAAGCACCAGTTTAACCTTCATGTAACGTTCAAATTTACAAGCATGCTTTATGTTTGGGAACAGATTGACCCCAGCAATTTAAACCTCCAGAAAATGGTTGAAATTAAAATTGGTACCCAAGTTTATGGATCCGGTACTTTGTTACTTTGCTGACTACTTAAATAGTGCTTTAAGCAAAACGTATATGGAACAGGAAATACCAAAGTTCTGGTGGAAAACATGTTTTATTTTCTGCGTGTCATGTGATCTATCAGTGGTTCTCACATTCCTACAGGTGTGATCATGTTCAGTTATGGCCCTAAAGCCAGTTTATATAGAATTGCATATTACAGTGCCTGTAGTATCATCCAAAACAGCCAAAACAAATGTGTGTAAATTGTTGGTATTTTTTACGTAGTTAAAACAACCCGAGCTGAAATAGCTCCCAAAGAAGACCAGTGTGTATTTTGTGTTCATTTTGTGTTCACACAGTTTGTCCCCATTACATTAGGATAAGTCATTCAATATGAAGAAAGAAATGATGTCAGTTGACCCCAAACATGGTTAAACCTGGGCAGATGTGTCTCTAACAACAGGTGGTTGATAAAACTGTGGGCTGGACATGAACATGGAATGACTATCAATGAAACAATGCAGGTTTTTGATGTGCTTCATCTTTTGTTGACCACCACAATTATCTGCTTTAGAAAAACATTTAACTACAGCTGGACCAAAACAGATATTTTATCACTGATACTGATTTTAAGGAGTTAAAAAATCCAACAAATGATGTGAGCCAGTATATTTTTCTTTCAATGGTGATGGTGCTACCAGCGAAGCTTGTATGGCTGTAATAAAAGTGAGCAATTGATTAATAACACTAAAACAAATTCTTCTTGTTTTAGTGCGTGTAGAGGGGAACCTTTGCGGTATTCTAGCCTCTAGAAATTTCGGAGAGTTAAAAAATAAACATTCGTAATAAACTTTTTTTCACCAGAATAATGTTTTGAAACCTGGTTCTGCAGTAATACTCTCACACCAATATTAATCTTTGGTTGATAACTACAGTATATTGTTAAATTCTTGAAAAACCCAAACAGAAAATGATCTACTCATTTTTTTTCTCCCTGTGGTGTTCAGGTAGATATAACCAAGTCAGCTCTGCTCTTCCGTTGCGTTAGGAATTCATGTCTCATCAGATTTTATGTATTTAAAACGGCACAACTATCTCCCTGCTTTTGTCTATAGCGTAGGCCTATACGCTTCTGTCTTACCGGTGGGTTTGTGTCAGATGGTAAACAGTGGCAGCTTTATGCCAGACCTCTTTACTGAAGGAGTCACTCTAGAAATGCAACACCTAAACTCAAACATATGTTAATATGTCCGTTACAAGCTTCAGATAAAACATGGAATAGCTTTAAATTACTGTGTGCAACATGTGCAGTTTTACATTTACATTTACGGCACTTAGCAAACACTCTCATCCAGAGCGACATACATCAGTGCTCAAGTAGTCCACATCTGTTCTTCAAACCTGAAAAGCTACACTTAAATCAGCTTCGGCTATTCAACCAAGTTACTGCTTGGTTGAATAGCAAAAGAAAAGTCAAGAGATTGAAGCATAAAGAAAACATGGTGTTAAAATTCCCCCGTCTATTATCAAATGTAAAAAACCCCCTCCACAATTCAGAGCCTAAGCCTGCCTGGATCCAGTCATCGGCGTAACTGTTTGATACTGCGGGCTGAAGCACAGGCAAGTTTGGTTTTGCCAGAGGAGCACCCTCAAGCTCTAGTCTTACAGTGTCTAGTCACAGTCAGCTTTAATTAGAGGAACTCTTGGTGCTAAAAGAAATAATTTTTTTTTTGGCAAAATAAAATATTAGTTTGAAGTGGTTTCATGAAATATGGTGTTTAATCCTGAAATCGCGTGCACGATGTCTCTGTATGGTCTCCTAAGTTTGCATTGGTGGCTAAAAATCTGCACTTTGAGTCAACTTTGCCATCTTATTATGAGAAACCTAGCGAGAGCCCCCCTTTCCTGGCCGTTTGCAGGTGTAATTAATATTTCTAACATTCTTCAAGCCCTACCAATCGAAAAGCAGAGATCTCTTTTAAACTTCTTGAGAATGGAGAGTGTAAAACCTGATGTATTCACACGAGGTTCATAGTGTATTCGCTGTATTATCAGAAAGAATTCTGCAGCCCAGCATGTTTGATGACCCCACATACGCACGGAGACACAGCTGGCTTCGAAGGCTCTGAAAGAAAGAGAAAACTCTTTGGTATGGTATATGTACTTGATAAAAGAGTCAGTGGGTGTAGGTAAAAGGCAGATATTGCAAAAGGCAACTCTGTGTATGTGTAGAGTTTTTTGCTCCATTCTCTTGTATTTTGGTGGTGGGCTTCACCTGCACTGGCTGTCTGAGAACTTTATCGAGGAACAGCTGTGTACACAAACCTTGAAGAACTGCAGGCATGAAGCAACTGTTGCAGCATGTGAAGCCCATACCCATTCCCACAAGCCTTGTACTCGAGTTCCTAAGTCCAGCGGTCTGATTTTAGGAGCAGAAAAGGCCCACCGAATTTCTCTAGGCTGCACCGTTGAACTTCTCCCACCTACTTTTTGATTATTTTCTCTGTTGCGTATTTGTTTTTCTTTCTCCCAGCCTCTCATGCTGAAATGACCTATTTGGGTTTATCCCAGACCCTTTATTTGTCGGAAGGCAATGCATTTTGTGAACGCCTGAGTATGTACAAATCTGCTAGATGGCCCTTCTGCATAGCAATGAGGATTTAAAAAGATGCTCCTCGTTTGAAAAAGGGGATTGAAAAAAGTCTCTCCAAAAAAAAACAAGAAAAGAAAAGTAAAGCGATGGTTCAGATGGTTCTTCTCCTTTGTAATCTGCAGAACCAAGCAGCACTGCAGCGGTACTGCAGAGACCAAGAAAAGATTCTAGCCCTCAGAGGAATGATGCATCGCTTGACTTTTCTCTCTAATAGACTTCACAAATCGGCCAGCTTCATATAAAACCTTGTTCTGGGGGAGAGAGAGAATGAGAGAGAGTTAGAGGCAGCTCATGTATGCTGAACTCCAACATGGACCAAATAACAAGTCAGCGACTCCTTGTAGTCCTTTAAACTTTAACATCAGTTTGCACATTTTAATTTGGGCTTCCAGAGTAACATGTACTGTCCATTTGACTTCCGTTGTAACAACTATCATTCTTAACAGGTCCATATCCTGCAGTTTTTGTGCATTTATGACAGTTATGCAGCTTTAACCCTTAAAACAGGAGTATTAGAAAAATCTGATTTCAGCAAATATAACCAGTGTAAAACAGCCTCATAAACAGACTTCAAGACACTGAAGCTCAGGTCAGTTATAAAGAAATAGATGTGTGTTGCTGTTGCTTGTGATTTCATTAAAAATAATCAGCCCGTGAATGCAGCTATGCGTTCAGCTGTCATTAATCATGCTTGGTAAGAGCCAGCAAGTTCATGTCCCCTTGGTGGTTCAGCGATAAAGCGCAGGGCACTGAATGAAGAGAACCAGAAGACCGTATATATTTTTTTGCCCAATAAACCAATTTTCAGGTGTCTCCACCTCCAGCCATGCAATCACATTTTGCATTTTCTCACAGAAATGCATCTAGTGACAGTATGTAATTGTATAAAAGATCAACAGAGACTTGCCCAAACTAAGAAGCAGGTATATGTAAAGTTTGGACCTTCATTAACGTATGTAACCCTAGAACAGTGAGCTTTTGGAGGCTATACAGTAAGCACTGCAGTGTGTCAGCACTAAGAGAGCCAATTCTAATGAGGCAGAGTGGCATCCGAAGTCATGGCCTTTAGGGAAATTAAGGGCTTATTAGCTTGTTGGTGCTGTGTAGAAGTCAGAGTTTGTAATGAGATGTGAAGGAGATGTAACCCTGACCACTTGGAGCACAGGGCTAAACCACTACTACTCATATTTGACCTCAAGTATGGTGTCAAATATGAGTGAACGAGGTAGGGGTGGGTGATACAATACCTTAAGAAATGTTCACGATATTGGAGTGGTTGAAGTTCATTCCTACATGTTGTTAAACAACTTATTAATGATACGAGAAGTTGTTGATTGGTGCTAATTAATGAATATTCATCAGAGATCTGGGCTCAAGTTAGCAACTCAGCCCATATTCGTCTTGGATTGGGCTTAAGATTGAAGACATCTTAGAAACAGCTTCAGTCTGATGGACAAAACGAAGTGAAGCAGCTAAATTAGCTGAAAATAGCTAATCTAGAGAAAATGTCTAGTTACTTGAAATGTCAAGTCGCTTACACTTCAAGTTGGCTGTTATTATTTCAGCTAGCTAGCAAATGTGCTGTAGAAGCTACAGGCCAACTAATCATGTCTAAATGCTTAGCCTTTGTACTTTTTACTGCATTGCTTTCAGTATGAAATCTGTTCTGATCCTAATGAAAGGCATGTTATTGAAGACGTTTTGTTTCTGATGAGCTAATAATGAGACAAAAGTAAATTCTTGACAAAAAAAAAAAAAACCTGGTGCATTTTTAAAAATACCGTCAAAAACTAATTCATATTGATATACATTTTATTTTCATTTCACTCATTGCACTGCACTAAATCCAATGTTAATGCAGTTGATCAGTGATCTTTAGGTACTTACAGTATCCACGATATGCTCAGAATTACATTTTGTGATGTTTTGCAATGTAATTCATCACAATAATGATGAATGTAAGTTTGCCCAGCTCTAACAGAAGACGACTAATTACAAGCCACACCTATGTTTTTTTTACTGGCCATTCATTTTTTTAAAGACTTTTGTTAAAATCCTGGTAGATTATTGGAATTCATAAAAGATTGGAAGTTTTGTTAAAAGCAAAATCTGTTGTGGCTTTTTGCAATAATGGCTGGCTGGATTGCATCATTAAACATGCAACTCATTTCTCTTTAGGCCAGTTTCACCTGTGGTGACCACAAATGCAGGGACTGGAAATACAGGATTCCTTGGCTGGTCTGCTGTCTGGTATTGGATGCTGGTTGTCTTTGGTTATTGAGCTGGCTGTGGCTGCTGGGTGGCAGCTGACCACATTTGCTTTCTCAGGGATATGCCCTGCTTCTCTAAAGCCTTTTGTGTTAAAGTTCATGCTCCACAAATGCATCCTTTTGTTTCAAAGTCAGACAAGCTTAATAGGACATCCCATTCCATTGCATCGGTTTGGTTAAAGGTCCATTTTGTAACACATTTCTATATCTATATGTACTGCACTG
Organism: Alestes dentex; assembly: GCA_037576975.1. Lineage (NCBI taxonomy): Eukaryota > Metazoa > Chordata > Actinopteri > Characiformes > Alestidae > Alestes > Alestes dentex. The sequence goes on along the minus strand of JBBIGA010000132.1, from coordinate 8,285,432 downwards.
TGCTGCATAATATGACCAACACACACGTATGTAGCAAAACAAATCCCTAATTCCATATCAGCTATGTGAGGCAACAGTCACGCAAGGTTTCATGTGGATTGGTGAAGTCTAAGAATATGACATTATCGACCCAAAATCGATGGAAAAAAAATGAAAAAGAAAAACAAACGGAAGAAAAACTTTGAATCAATCTGAATCAGAAAACATTATTGATCCTGGAGGATATTGCATATACACAGACACATAAACATGAAGACATGAACAATACAGAATATAAAGTCTAATAAATGCAATAAAAACTCTGTAGCAAAACACTCAATATGGAATACACTATGCTATATACACAAATGCTGGGTATAAATACTATAGATCAATAACTTATAGTTAAATAAATACTAAGTAACTTCCAGTTTAAAAAACTTCGACAAACACTATATGAGATCATAACCCATCAGAATCATCATAGCCCACTGAGGGGCTGCAACACAGGGGCTGAAAACCACTGGCATAGTCTATGCGTAGCTCAATTGCATGGCAAAAATAAAAAAACCTCATTTCCCATTGTCATTTTACATTCATGCAAAATTAATATTGTTTGAAGTTATTAAAGTAAAGTGGCCCTTTATAGTCATACGTGAACACACCACAGCACACAGTGTGAAATTCTTTCTCTGCATTTAACCCATTCACCAGCCACCAATGAGGGGCACCCAGGGAGCAGGGTGTGGGGACAGTACCTTGCTCAAGGATACCTCAGTGGTGCCACTAGCAGTCTTTGGATTCGAACCCAAGGGGCAACTTCCTAGCCACTAGGCCACCAACTGCTCCAAAGTCTGGATAACATATTTAGATGATGCACCACAGGAAATGGGTGTGTTTTTTTGTTTTTTGTCAGTTTTCTATTGGGTTTCTCCAGCCTCACAACTGCAAGAACACTGATGAGCAGAGCATTGGTAGATTCATCAGTTTCTTGGTGTCAATTAAAGCAGACTCACTATTTGAAACGATCTTGCTAGTTGCTGAGCTTATCTTGTCCTAGAACGTTAAACTATCACTTCATCAGGTCTTTGTTAACGTGATACTACCATTAAAACACTAGACCTTTCCAAACAGTGAGCCTGCACCAATATATCTCAATTGTTATAACTTATTTATAACTGCTTATTAATGTTGTCTAAACTGTCTACAGCCTAATTACCAACTTGACTATAAATAATTCATAAACCCTTCATAAGGGTAATCTTATTGTAAAGTGGCACCACAAAATGGATGTTTAAATAGAAAATAATGCAAAATAAAAACATTTTTACTAGTGATCTCAGACTGTATGTTCCACATTATCAACACTCTTTCTTGTTCTGGAACAATAGGGAAACTGGAAAACATATTTTTCACAATCACAAGTCACAAGTGTGGATTTTTCTGCTGGTCAGATGATTGGCTCAAGAAATGGACTACACTGGAGAGTCATGGGTGTCATCATTCTGTGCTCCGAATTTTAATTATGTTCACCAGAGCATGACATTATGATACAGCTTTAATTTTCAAAAAAATTGAAATATTCCTCCATTCTCACAGCAAAGCGAAATATGAAGCTGTCACAAATGAGTCCCCTCTTCCCTGCCTGGGGTGAAATTAACTTCCTCTTCTAGAAGATGCACTGAAGAACTCATTTGAATTGGCACTGACAGGACGTCCAACATAATAGGACTTAATTGTCATCTTAACCGTGCCCAGAGCTGGCCCGCGGACACCATTTTTCCCTGAGACCCAGAAAATTGGCCGGAGTGCGGTTTTAATTGGAGCTGGGATAGAGATGGACATGTTCACCACTGACCAGGAGGATCCACCAGAGTTCCTCTGACAAGCAGTATTTGAATTGAATATTGTCATGACATGCACTATTAAGTTTGCTGGGATGGAGGATTAGCTGTGAAGAAACAATTAGTTTCTGCATTAAACAAAAAATACTTCCGCCGAAAATGAAGTAATTATTTGGAGGCGACCCATTAAGCAGTTTAATCACTGTAAAAGTGCCAGCCGTTTTGACCACCGGTCTCTTATTGCCCGCTGTTGCAGTCGACTTACCTCCTCTTTCACGCGCCATTCAAGGCTGTGTCATCATATTATACTACATACAATACATGCTCTTAGCTTTGCAAGCAGGCTGCAATGAATATTAATATTTCATATTATTTAATGATCATCAGCAGGGCCAGATGTCAAACCAAATTAAAATAAAAATGTAATCTTAGTATTGCTTGGTGTATATGTATGCCTTTGCCCATACAGCAAATGTATAGTATATAAATAAATAGTTAATTTATCATCTTGCTCATTTAATCATGGAATTAAAATGGAACCCTTCAAGACCATCTGGGGCTTCAGTAAAGGCTGAATGATTTGTGGGGTCTAATGAAATACATCTGTAATTTCTTTGTTCATTTTTATTCAGTAGAATCATGTTTGTGTCTAAACACAAACTCTACATTACTTCACTCATTAGGTTTTGGTTGGAAGCAATAAGGGAAAAGCCCAAGAGAAAATGATCCAATCATTCCTCTGTAGTATCTAGGTAGATAAAGCTAACCACTAACAGAATTAGGTAGTGTCAAGAATCAACCAATCACACTCTGTGGGGTGGTGGTGGCCTAGAGGTCATGAGTTCAAATCCTACCTTCAACATAGCCCCACTGGGTTCCTGAGCAAGACCCTTAGCTCCAAGTTGCTCCAGCGAGACTGTCCCCTGTAGTTAGGGAATGGAAGTCACTTTGGATGAAGGTGTCTGCTAAATGCCGTATGAATGCAAATATGTATCCATTTTTAAATGAGGGTCACACCTAACAAGATGAGGACAACTTGAAGCGGTCTGAGAACTTTCTGTATGCATTGTAGACCTTCTGGAAGTTCTAGATATGTGACTGGATGTACATACGAGCAGTGGTCTAGCCAGTGGGTTCATGTCAGATGCTGAATAGCAGCAGCTCAGTGACAGGACTCGTTACTGAAGAGTCACTCTAAAAATGCAACATAGAAACTCAAATTTATTTTTCTGTTACAAATTTCAGATAATCCATTTTTCAAACCTCAGATATATGTGTTTAAACAAAAACAGCCAAATACAATACTTTTGTGCAATAGGGGTAGCTTGGTGCTAACATACTCCTGGAATGCAAGCAGAAATTACCATTATCATAAGGGTGTTTTTTATATTTGGCCTGAACAGGAGGCATAGCACTAACAGTCACACTGATTGAAATCGAAGCTATATGAATCATAGCAGTTGCACCCATTCCTACATGAATTGAAAATTCATGTAGGACATCTCTACTGCTACCGTTATATTTATAGCACTTTAGCATTGTGAATATCTGCTTTAATTTACATTTATGGCATTTGCCATTGTCAGTTCAGCCTTTTAATAATAACATCCAGCATCAAAGTCACCCTCCTTTGCATTAATAAACACATCTCTGATTGTAAGTTGTCATGTAAATATGGTGCACGCATCCAGAAGGATGCTCAGTTTAATTCCTAAACCTTCGCAACCCGTGAGGTGAAGCTGCATTATCTTCAGGTTTGCCAGCCTAATGTGCAGCCTAATTAGTCCTGCATGAAAAAGGCATTGTGCTCTTGTCATCCATCTCGCATTGTCTCTGAAGGCTCCCAGAATGAAAGAGCCCAATCGTTGCCGGGTTAATTAGCGAGCTCATGTCAGCCAATGGCATAATTCAGTGATCCATGCAACTGCACAGCCAGTCAACATAAAAGGGATTCGAGCTTTCAAGTGTTGCTGCCGTTGTTCACCAGATCTTGAAGCATTAGTTTTGCAAAATTAAATCTAATTTAATTCAACAACCATCTTTAAACCTGACTCATGTACCTCTGTCCAGAATATATTATGATTATATTGTGTCATACAGTCTAAAAGCCACATAGCAAGAGTTTAAAACTTGCAGTGCTAATTGTCGCAATGCTAATTGGTGGAATATATGTTTCTACCATGTGTGAGCCACATTAGCCTCCTCGCTCCAGTGCAAAACTCCGAAAGTGACCCAATCAGGGCAGCTTAGTAATGAAGTTAGATTCCTGTAGGACTGGTCTACTGTTATTCTAATACCAAACACATGCCTTGCATCAGGCGTTTGACACATCCATGCTGTAACTGAAGAGATTATTCTTTTGCAAATAAAAACAAATTGACAAACTGTCTGGAAGGATTTTGTGTACTACCACAAATTCCGAGGCACATCAAAGTCCAATTAATGGCTTGGCTTAAATGCACAACAAGGAATTAAAGAATATGCTGGAAGAATGTTCTAGCACAGTTGTTTGTTATTCAGTGTTTCTGAGGTTGAATAGTGGAGGCTGGCAATTTTTTTTCTCATTTCCCATTCAAATGTAATTGATCAACAAAGACAGGTTTGAACTTTAGTTTTGCACCTGAGTGAGGAGTCTAATGAAGCTCGGAAGTTATAAGAGTTTCTGCATGCTGGGTTTTATATAAATAGCATAGTTCTATATACAATCACTTCTTTCAAATGTCGTTCCCATAAATGGCCTGGTAAGAGCTGGCGAACCCATCCCTCCAAGACGCCGGCCTCTGTGGTTCAAATGTTTTTAGCACTTTTATTTGCCTACAAAACCAAAGTTTGGGTGTTTCCAAACACTGGTTTTATAGCAACCATGCAGTCACACTTCACATTTTCTTGTGAAAATGCACCTAGTTCATTCTAACATAGCTGGTACTTTCAAATGGTTGATGCTGGATAATAAAATAACATTTTTACATCTTTTCATATGATGTCTCTACTTTTTGCACCTAATGATAGAGAATAGTATCAATTAAGGGAAAAGTGATATCAGTTTATCCCTATTGTCCTATACGTCGACACCAGAACACATGACTGTAATGGTGTGCCACCAGTATAGAGCTCTAAGCCTGTGCTAACATACCATAACTAACATGAAAACAGAACAGCAGCAGCGGAGCTAAGATATTAACCCTGCTGCCTCGTCATTAGTGCTTTGTGCAGCTCCAGTTGTGAACCGAGGCACCGAGACAGGCCAGCCGTGCAAAGGCTGCTCCTCAAATCCCCGCATTAACATGCATGAGTTCGCTCTCCAGCTAGAGAGCCAGTGATGGGCCGGTCATGCTGTAGTCAATTGCAGCAATGAATTAGTCACCATCCCCTGTCCTTATAGTCACATTAATTCCTCCTAGCGCCTGCCACTCCGGCTATTCGTGCGTACAGTGTTCAGGCCACCAGCGCACTTCATTTTTTAAATTCTGTTCGAGGGGACTGGAATCCAGGAGCAGTTTTTATGAGGGAGGCATAAGAGAGTAAAATTATTTTGTCCATATACTGCTGCATACAAATGTATGATTAACAAATCAGTTAAATCACATATTATTTTGAGGATATTTCTGAATTCTTATGTAACTGTAACAGCGTTTTATCATGCATTTTAAAAAGACCTGTTTTATTTGCTTTCCCCTTCACTCCACATGTTTGTCTTCATGTTCCAAATTCACATATCCAGCCTCTTAGTACCTCTTAGAATCAGTTTTTATTATTACTTTTACATTCAAATGTAATCGATCAACAAAGGCAAGTTTGGTATCTTTAGTTTGGCACTGGAATGTGATGTTGCTCTGAAGTAATAGGAGCTTGTTATACTGTGCATACTGCTTGCTGTGTTTTTTACGGTCATATAGTTTTTAAAAAGTATATAGTTTCATATTTTATCACTTCTTTTTCAGGAACTCCATCAAAGCATTAAGTGCGTTCAGTAAAAAGCAACAACATGTTGGCAATGGAGAATTATTAATTAATTTTGTGGCTGATCAGTATATTTATTATGTATTTGTTTCCCAACTATTAAATTATGTTAATTCAAGCTGAGAATGTTTTGTAAATGTATGTAAATTTCCTCTGTTCAAATGATTATTTAAAATCTGCTCTTCATGCGACTGAATAAAGAGCAGATGAAGATGAGTGTTGAAGCTAAATATACCAAAGGATTAGCACATAGCTGCTTTATGGTCACCAAACCTTGACAGATGTTTTTGTTAGTAACTGCAAAAAATGGTTAATTTTTTAAAAATTCTTCTACATAGACTATACTTAATATACCATATGCACACAATTTCTATTTATTTGCTGAGTTTACAAAATTAGGAAAAAAAATAACCATATGCCATATTTGTTTTTTTGCACAACATTTATTCTTAAAAATCAACAAAACGTATAATTTGACCAATGTACAGTGAGGAACATGAGTATTTGAACACCCTGCGATTTTGCAAGTTCTCCCACTTAGAACATGATCATGGAGGGGTCTGAAATTCACATTGTAGGTGCATTCCCACTGTGAGAGACAGAATGTAAAAAAAATCAGAAAATCACATTGTATGATTTGTAAAGAATTTATTTGTTTTGCACTGCTGCACTTAAGTATTTGAACACCTGGCAATCAGCAAGAATTCTGGCTCTCAAAGACCTGTTACTCTGCCTTTAAGAAGTCCACC
>JBBIGA010000132.1:8233880-8249093 GCA_037576975.1 Alestes dentex | reverse complement strand
GAAACAATACTTTTGGCCATATAATGTATATTGTGCGGTAGTTTAAAAATACATTATTTTTGCCAGTTAACCTAACTATGTTGGAATAAATATAGATAAGCACAATAAAACATTTATTTTGTTGTTGCTTTTGATATGTTGTTCGGAAGAATGCAGTCAAAGGAACACAGGTTTGGTTCCTGACTTCTTGGTGCACTCCAGCGATCAGCTGCACAAGATTTAATTGGATGGTAACTATGAATATTAGGCTTTAATGAGGGGCACTTTTGAAGTGTTTACCTCACTCACAAGGTAAATCACAACTTATTTTTATTTGCTTCTATTCTAATTGGTTTAGTGTATTTATTATTCTGTGTTTTTAAGAAATGAATGCTACTTGCCCAGATAAATAGCTTACATATCACTATCATGCTGTATAAACATACATTGAGAGAAGAATTAGAAGCATTCTAAGTTTTAAATATTTTAACGCGATTTTTTTCCAGTTAACTATGGACAATTACTACCGGTCCCTTCATTATGAAATCTTCGACCAGCTGGTGTGTTCAAAATCAGTATTCAATAATGTAAAGTATTGAGTTATGAAATTAGTTATTGATATGATAAAAATGATTTCACCACTATATTTCACTTGTCTTGCGATATAGACCAATGTAGAAAGAAGTTCATTGGTGCAGATGCAGACAGAACAAGTTGACCCCCAAAGGCTTACAAATTAAAGGAAAACTACATCACTGGAAATCTAGTGATGCGGAAATCAATCATTCAGAGAGCCAGGACCCAGCTTCTTAACAAAAGGATCAGACTGACTCATTTCAAAACCAAGAACCTAGAGATGAACTCCTTTCTACATTGATTTAACTTCCTGGATGAATGAAAAGAATGAACCTTCACAGACAACTTGCGATATAGACTACAACTAATTAACAAGCAAACCAACCAAGCTCTTTTGCATTCAAGGGGAGAGTGAAGTTCCATGGATGTGTTTCAGAAACAGACACGTGACCCTTTGCTTGAGGTTTTAGTCTAGCTCTACCACCCTGAGAGCCCCTAATAAATACTATCTGGCGGTCAGGCTGAAGAGGCCTGATGCATCATTAGCATGCCAAACGAGGAACCGTTATTCACCGTCTTCCACCTCAGTGTCACTTACTGAATACTGCATGTCCTTCCCTGTTCCAGGTAAAATGTCATGAAAGAGAGGTGAGAAAATGTCTGTGTTATTGAAGTGTATTGTCACGCATTGTTGCGGCTTATCTACCAAGTGCAAATTGTCATAACAATAAGTAATCATTGAATCTGGATGCATTCGATTTGGAAATGTTATTTTGTCATTGACCTTCATGCAACATTTGTCCAGCTAGTGCTGGAGGTGCTGGGCATTTGTGTTGTTATATCAGATAGAGCACTATGGGGCTTAAAGGACCCTTAAGCTGTTCTGAAGAGAGCAGTCTCATGTAAAAGTGTTCATTATGAACTTTTAATGGGTAGCATAGTTTATATACTGATCACTTTCAACTCACCAACCTAAAATAGTGCAGATCCCTCTAGTGCGGTAAAACAGCTCTGACCCATCAAGGCACTGGCATCACAAGACTCTGAAGGTGTGCTGTGAGGTTTGCCACCAAGGCATTAGCATCAGATCCTTTAAGTCCTGTGAGTTGCCAGGTGGAGCCTTCAGTGGTTGACAGGAGTCAGCATGGGCACTTTGACCGGTCTGCGACTGAGCAGACCCATACACAGCCCTACAAGCTGTGATGCCCTATGTGTTCTAACACTGTTATGTCAGAGTCAGCATGAATTTATTCAGCAGTATGTGCAATAGTAGCTCTTCTGTGGGACCAGAAGGGCTAGCCGTCTTTCCGTACATGGATCAGTGATTCTTAGGTGCCCATAAATCTCCCACTGGTTCACCGTTTATACTGACCACTAAATATATCAGGAACACTGCACAAGACCCACTGTTTTGGAGATGCTCTGACTCAGTCGTCTAGTCATCATCAGTTTAATCCCTTGTCAAAGTTACTCAGATCTGTATACTCACCCATTTTTCCTGCTTCCAACACTTGAACTTCAAGAACTGACTGTTCTCACCCTTGGCTATTTCACACACACACACACACACACACACACACACACACACACACACACACACACACACATATATATATATAGAGAGAGAGAAATTTTTTTTTATTTGAATTTGCCTCAGGCACTCTTTGTACCAAAGTACACAGATTCATGGAAACCACACTCTAAAATGACCACGGCTCAGAATCTCACCTCTTGTGAATAACTGAAGCTGGGTCTGGCACTCTGTGCTTTTGTGAACTGATTTTATCAGTCTGATATGAAAAAAGCAATTGTACATCAAGCTTAATGCTAGTTTTAAGCAGTTGCATCTCTACACATGAAAAAGCCTTTTAAAATGAGATATCGTCACTGATCCAGGAAACGTTCATGTTTTCCCATTTGTAATAGGTATTCCTGAATCTTTTTATCAGTAGAAAGTAAGCAAGATATCTTTCTTTGTTCAAGCTTCTTTTTTGATGCACACACATCAGACCTCTAATAGGTCTGAAACTGAAAAACAGATTTCCTGACTCTCCTCCTGCCCCTGCACTGCAGTTTGGATCCACTGCTGTACTTCAGTTGCTGTGCTCACTTAGTGCTATAACAAAAAGAATATACACACCTGAAACTTGACCATCACATCATGCTATGATGTAATGAAGCCAAAATCTGTGGTCCAGAAATCAGCTTTTTTTGTGTTGCTTCATGTTCAGTGACAGAGAGTACAGGCTGCATTGGTACAAAGCAATGAGGCCATTTCAAATAGTAGATTCCATAGAGTTAAGCCACATTATTCCAACTGGGGTAAAATGTGCTTAAGTCAGGATACAAACTTCATATGTGGAATTGATGATGAATGAAGAAACAAGTGCAAAAATAGTTTTGGGTGAGGCACTATTCATTGCAAATACGACGGACAATTGGACTCCTTGACCGACCGAGTTTGTAAGCACCCTGCATGACAAGGGCAATAAAAAGCCAGTCCCCAGACACGTACCATTTATGAAACACACATGAGTGAGCAGCTGACTGCTCAAAGGAGCTGCTGCTGAATGGAGCTGATAATGCAAGGAAGATTTCTGATGCAGTTTTAGTGGCTCACACTGGCAACCATCTTATAAAAAAGGGAAAGAAATCAGAAGTTTAATGTTTAGGTTTACATGACATGAGCCCTTTAAAAGAACACTTTCATGTGAATGTGTGAATATGTTATTCTGAATATGACACATCTGTCAAATCGATGGAAGAACCACATGAAGCAGTCTGCTGGGAAATCTTCCATTCATCTCAATCCCACGGCCAGCTTGTGAGCCCCTCACTTGAAGACGATAAGGGCTAACGATCCTTCCTCCTTCTGATGTCTCCATTCTACATCTCCTGCTCTCAAGATGCAGGCACGCTTTCCTGTGGCAAATCAGGCACATTGTGCGTCATCCAGCGTCAATACAAGGCATGGATTTTAATTTTCATGCTCACTGCAGAGAATCCAGCAGTGCTGCAATCCAGGCATCTAAGAAGAAAGCCCAATCTCCACTGAAGAGCCTTTTTTGAAATAGCTCTCCACTGTCACTAATACAAACAGTCTGTGTATTCTGGAGACATCATATCCACTCAAAATCAATAGGACCCCAGCTCCATCTGTGCCACCCGGTGTGTACTCAGGACTTTATAGACCCTGACGCCTCTCTATATGTAATGAGTGTGTTTGCTTATGTCTCATTTGCCTCTGTAATTGTTCAGGCACCTTATCTCTTGCTGTGGAGTTGGAGAGCAGACTTGAAAGCACCTGATGGGCATCTTTCTGAATCGCTTATTATACATGAGAACTGAAAACTATGTCAAGTATAGTTATAATAATAGTTAGAATAGTCATACTGTATATAATGTGATGGTTTCTTAATGACTGCTAGATAATTTAAGGATTAGATTAGTTCATTAGATAATTTAAACTGACACCAAAATTAAACATGTAACCATTGCTACTCTTGCTCTAAAATCTGCATTGGATTCTACTGTACAATTTTCTCGTTTTAAAACTAGAAAGACCCCCTTATGATGATGTTTTTTTTGTATTTGCTGGTAAATGTAGAAAAAAGCTAAATAATTTTATCCCAACTGAAATACTGTAGTAACTCTTCTTAGATCATCAATAGAGAGGAGGAAATGGAGTACTCAAATGAGTAGGACAAGAAGCTAAAAATTGGCCAGATGATCCATAGACCAGGAAAGAAAACATTGCGTCTCCCATCCACTTTGTGCTGAATGAAGATTGGCTCATTGATTTCTTTATTATTTTTTTGCAACAAGGAAAGAGCTGCCAAATTATTTTTATTTCTTAGTCGGGCTGTACAATGTGTTTGCAAAATAAATAATGCTTGCTGGGTATTTTAGTAAGAGAACACTGATGAAAACAGGTGAACAACATAAAACTATAATTTCTGTCAAATTACAGTTTTGCACTACAGAGTACTCCATAACAAACAACAAACAAACAAACAAACAAACGAATAAATAAATACCAACACTAGTTTTAGGACAGTTGAGTTGAGTGGGTTCAGATTTACCACTTCTTGTCAGTACCATTTCTGACCAGTCTGGCACTCTAGGCGAGATTTTGACTGTGACCTTGGGGGAATAGAAACATTTTTTGTCAACCAGGAGAGGAGCAGTCTTCTGCCATCCAACACCAGCGATTATAGGTTGCCTATTTCAAGAAACTCCCCAGCATGCTGTGGTTCAGGAGGTAATAGAATGAAAATTTCAGATCTGGGTAAAGCTCTAGTAGAAATTTATGTAAATGTGTGTGTAAACTGACTGTCAAAAATTATGAGTATTACTTGATGTTTATTTTCAGTTAAGAAAAAAAATAGGCGGTTTCCACAGTCAGAATCGTAGAAAGAAAGAACTTTTTTTTTTTTTTTTCTAAATTAGTACTGACCTATGGGCTTATTATCTTGTTAGTAAAGTAATAACAGAAACCATTCTCATTATTGTCCTTTCTGTGTGGAGTTTCTATGTTCTCCACATGTCTGTGAGCATTTCTGCAGGGTACTCCAGTTTCCTCCCACAGTCCAAGGCATGCAGTTCAGATGAACTGGAGATGCTAAAACGTCCTTAGTTTTGAGTGTGTTTGTGGGTACATCTGTCCTGTGATGGACTAGTGGCCTATCCAGGGTGTTTCTCTGCATTACATTACATTACAAACATTTGGCAGACACTTTTATCCAAAGGATCTTACAATTTGAGGAAAGTTTCCAGACATTGTGAGAACCAGAGAAGAGTTCTAAATGATAAACCTTTATGTAGGAAAAGTGCAAGAAGATAGATTGTGCATCAGGAGAAGAGATACTCTCCAGACAGGTGAGTCTTCAGGAAGTTTGTGATTCAGGATTCTGCTGCTCCAGGTGCCTTTGGCAGCTCATCCCACCAGCGGGGAACCATGAATGAGACCAGTCTGGTGGTCAAGTCAAGTAGGTTTTAAGTGTCACTTCAGTAGGACTGAGATACACCTTGTGGTGCAACCTGAACACATCTTCAGTGATGTAACCGGGGTCACGGGGTGTTTCGGGTCTTACATCAGACACCCTCACCCGGGTGACCCAGCCGGGTGTGATCAGGCCCTGACCTGTCCATGTAGCGCACTACGCCATGCATCCCCCCTCCTCAACCAGAGCCAACGTGAAGCCTTTTCAGCAGATTTCATGATGTTCTATAGGGCTCTTCACCAGTGCAGTCCACAGATTCCTAGGAATCCCAGGACCCGATGTAACAACTTGCCTGCGAATGATCGGGACTTCATAGACTAGCAGCTTCCAGAGGAGATGAGGCAGGATGCCATGTTGGTAGATCCAGGCCTTAAACTTTCCAGGAAGGCCAGATTTGTCCACAGCCAAGAGCCATGTGTCAAGGTCATCGCTGGTACCTTGGCGTGCAGTGGTGTCCTTCAGGTTGCTAGTGAAGAGCTTGTCCAGGCTCTTCACTGGCTTTTCTGACACTAATGGAATCTGAGTGTCTCCCAGGGTGAATCAGAACCGGTCAGTCACTCTCCCTTTCCTTAGGACTAAGGACCTGGATTTTGCGGGCTTGAAGCTCATCCTCACCCATGTAATAAGCCGTTTGAGACCTTGGAGATACCACCTGCATCCAGGCACTGATGTTGTAGTCACTTCCAACATATACACACAGTACATAGTGAAACAAAACAATGTGCCTCCAGGACCATGGTGCAACACAAGAGCAGAACAGAACACAAGACCACAAGTGCAGACAGGACAAAGAGCTAGAAAAAGAACACAAGAGCAACAATACAACTAGACGAGACAAGACAACATTCAGTGCAATTGACAACAGCTACAGTGAGGCTTAATTCAGTATTTTGAATGGTAAAAACAATGTTCACCTTGTGACTGCTGGGATAGGCTCCATCATCCCCCATGACCCTGGTTAAGAATAAGTGACTCAGAAAATGGACAAATCTTATTCCTTTATTATCTGTTTACACATAATGACACTTTTCAAAAGTGTGAGCTAAGTCATTGCAAAGTTGACAGATGATATCTCAGCCATTTTGGACGTCACACAAACACCATGGTTGACACACATTGTCACAACTGGCCCGGCACCTGCATAATTAGTTTCTGTTTAGGCAAAGCACTCACTGATGCTGAGCTCAGTGAAGCGTGTCAGATTTCCAAATCAGCCTGAATGACAGGGCCGCTCCAGCGTGCCTTTGCTCCAGCAGTTCGGTGGGGTGTTTTTTTTTTTTTTCTTTTCATGCACACTCACAGGAAATTACATACTGTAATATGCTAATTTCACATGAATATTTCATGTCAAGTTTATAAATAAGGCGGAGAGGCGTTCTCCAGCTCCTCTCCAAGCATCCTGCTCTATAATCCTAGCATTTCTGTAGAAATCGCTAAAACACCCCACTTTTACAAACATCTCATGCAGATTAGTGACTGAGAATGTATTCACATACAATTCTTATCAAACAGACTTGTTTGAAATTAGCCTGAAAGGAATCCACTGGCAGTGACTTCAATGCTGTTAAGTGGTCTGCAGAAGGGATTCTGTCCTGAATGAGGTCATCTGCAGCTAAGTATCTTTCAGGTATGTTAAAATGCCCTGAATGCAGATCGCGGGTCACTTGATGTGTCCAGATACACAAAGCTATCTTATGCCACCTGTAATTCTGAGACGGCCCAAATGTGAGTACGCCCTGAAAAGACCCTGAAGTATAAACTTCAGCTTCTTCCAGCCCTGTGATGGTCTCTTATCTGCGCTTGCGGTCGGTTCCTCTGCCCCCATCCATTTCTTTGGAGGCTCTGAGTGCACACATCATCTGTTTTTGCGGCAGCGGGCCATACATCACTGCTGCTGGCGAGCGAGAAGCTCTTTAAGTTGCATAAACACTGTCGCTGAAGTGCCTGTGCCTGCAGGTGATGAATGAGGGACCCCACAGAGCAAGCTTCTGCCTGCTGACGGTGACAGAGCAGCCTAAGGTGTATGGAGAGTAGAGCGGACAGGTGTGCAAGTAGACTGTGGCTCATCTCTGTTGCTGCACAATTTAATCAGCCACATTCTAACCCATTTGTCATCGGCCAGATTTGACTATAGGACCACTGTTGACCAGGCATCATCTGGAATTTGGGTGCTAGACCATTCCCAGCACAGAGGTGACACTGACATTGTAGCGGGAGGTGCTGGAGTGGAAAAGGTACAGTGGGGCTGCTCAGGTTGTACACAAGAGGGTTTTCCAACACCTGAAAGTGTCCAGTAGAGAGTGGCGCTATAGTCAGAAAATAACCACTGATGAAGAATTAGAATCAGAATTAGAAAACTTTACTGATCCTGGAGGAAGTTGCTTATGTGTTGACAAGAATAATCTCAAAAAGAATCTAAATATTTCAGAAAACCTCAATATGAAACATATTATGCTATATATGCATATGCTGGGTTATAATAATATAGAAAAGTAACACAGTTAAGTGAAGTACTAATAACACAAATGATGGTTAGGATTATGTAATAGAGATAAGCAGTATATAAGTAATGTTGATATAAGTAGTGATATATACACGATAAGACTATTGTACAAAATAGTAATAATAGTAAAAATAATCATTATAATAATCATAATAATAATAAAATATTGATGCTTTTGGTGCATCAATGGACAAGCTACATCACACCAGCTATATAGAGGCTGGTGAGTGTATCGTCCTCTTCCTTACTACTGTAAATAACAGACAGATGTTGGCCTCTAGGGTGGTGCATTTGTAAAATCATTACACACTGCATAATGCAAAGTGTCCTTGGCAGGGAAAACCCATTTGGACACATTTCCGAGTCTTAAATGGGTCAGTCTATTTACTGACTTTATGTACTATGCTGGGCCTCCAAGCATTTCATTTTCTAAGCAGGCTGAGGTATTCAACTACGCTGTCCTTCAAACATCGTATATTGCAAATACACAACTTTTATCTTATGAGGTTGGTAGCAATGTTGTAAGATCATTAGAAAGAGAGAAGAATCCTCAGAACATTAATTAATTCATTCGTTAAATAAGCTGCGTGTCCTTAACCTGAGTGGCAGGGTATGCTGGAGCCTATTAAACACCCTGGATGTAAGTTCATCACAGGGCAGACACTCACAGCATCTTCACCTGACCTGATTTCACCTGACCTGCTTGTGTTTAGGCTGTGGAAGGAAACTGGAGCTCCTGGCAGAAACCCATACAGACATTAAGTAAGTAAAGTGGCTCTTATAGCCATGTGTGAACACACCACTACACACCACCCAGTGTGAACAGTGTAAAATTCCTTCCTTGTATTTAACTCATTCACCAAGTGAAGCAATGGGCTGCCACCAACAGGTGGGGGGCGCCAAGGGGAGAAGTGTGTGGGGACAATACCGTGCTCAAGGTGACCTCAGTGGTGCCACTGGAAGTCCTGGGATTTGAACCCAAGACCTTCCAAACACAGAGGCAGCTCCCTAACCATCAGACCTCCAGCTGCCCCAGACACGGGGAGAACATTCGAACTACATATGAAAAGAACTCTGGCCACCCAAGCTGGGTGTCAAACCCAGCACCGTATAAAATTCAGAACATCCTCTTAAACATGAAGGCTGTTCAGAGTGACACCACAAAAGTACCACTTTTACTTCTTTGATGAACCTTTGAAGAACCATTTGTGAACCTTTTTGAAGTTTCAGGAATCTCCATAGTATAAAAGATGAATAAGGTTTTTCCACACTTGCACACTTTTGTTAATCAGAATGGAAATACTGTGTTTAAGGTAAATGCCCAAAAAACTATTCATGCATGACAAGTGTGCATTCAAATACAAGACGACATTTTTTCATGGAATAAATGAATAAATGAAGCTGAAGGATTTTAGAGACTGTGCAAGGTAAACGTGTTACAGAAATGCTGAAATGTGCCAGAAAACACGTTGCAATGCTGATCAGTGTGCAGAAACCATAAGTGCAGCCGTCACCGAGACAGCACAAATTCATAAATACATAAAGGTCATAAATAGCAAAACTTTACTGTGTCTCCTTTTCCATTTACGGCCTACCCTTCTTTAGCTGAAAAAGCTGCAGTTTCCATGACAACTAAACCAGAGCAAGCATCTGTGTGAAACTTGGCTTCTTTTTATTGGGGAAAAAAGGTAAGCTTCAGTATTCCACTTCGATTATCATCATCATTTTTTTTTCCTTAAGGTTAGATCTATTTCCGCAGGATGTGTGCAAGTAAGTTTGTCATTTTGACTGCTTCGTGCTCCTCCCTGAAACAACAAATGTCATGAATTTAGTCTTTTAAGGGTCTTTTTTCTACCAGATGCTGTAACTCCACATTGGCATATGTGCATATGTTTGAAGGTGTTTTTTTTTTTTTTTTTTTTCGAATTTAAGGCCCATTTCTGTACAAGATTTGAATATAAGCTCATTCTCATGAATGCCAGTCTCTTTATGGAATGGCGATGTGGTTCTCTTCATGGTTTCCGCAACTGTCACTCTTTATAAGATTTGCTCCCACTCAGGATAATATGGTGTGCTTCCGACTCCCACACTGCAATCCACGGCAGCAGGAACAGAATTTCCTTTGTCCTTATTTATGTCTGAGGTATGCTGTGACATAGGTAAGGACCTAACGGTGCGCTTCTTGGAGAAGAATGCTGTGAAATCTGTTTAAAAATAACATATTTGAAGCAGAACTTCAGCACATATCAGCACAAATGCTGAATACACATTGGTGGTTGAATTTAAATAAGATCAAAGTCATATCCGGTGTCAGCGGTTGCACTTGAGTTTCACTTCCGTCAAGTTAGTGTTGAGAAGTAGGTTGAACAGCATGTTCTGAAGTCTCACGAGCATTACCTAAGGTGCACTTTGCAGCTTCCAAAATATTTCACAGAACTTCTGCCAAGATGGATGTAAGCACGCAATTTTAAAAATGAAATTAGCGTTGCAAAATCATTCTGTTTTCAGATTCTGGATCTGATCAATGCTTCAGCATAAGCACTGATCAGATCCACCATTCAGATCTTTTAGATCAACTTTTATTGCTTTTTACAACAAAGCAGCTTTTCAGAAGTTTGGGCCCAACTCTCTAATGAGTATCATTTAGGGCAACTTTATCAGCAAAAAATGAGAAACCAAGATCCAGAAGGCAAACTTGAAGAATGAAGCATGAACAAGAAAGACTGAATGGAACAACGACTCAAAGGAAAAAAAAAAAAAAAAGTAAAATCATGAGGAAGAAATATTCAGAAAAAACATGACTTGAAAAGTAAAACTATCAAAGGTCAAGGGGAAAAAATCAATGAGAAAAAACAAAACTCGAAAGAACAAAACTCATTAAGAACACAAGGAAGTAACACTCTTGAAGAACCAAGATTTGAAAGGTAACACTTCCGGAGAGCATTAGGAAAAGCCCCTGAGAAGGATTTAAAAAATAAAACTCTTTAAGATCACAAGAAAGAAACGCTCTGAAAAACCAAGACCGAAAAGGTAAAACATTCTAAGAGCAGGAGGAGAAAAAAAGTTCTGAGAAAAACCAAGAACCGGTGAGAAAAACAAAAAACTATGAAGTAGCACTTAGTATCCACGTCTGGTCTGTCTCGACTGATCTGATTCTAACAGGGTAGGAAGATATGTAAAGTCAGCTATTGGCAAACTTAAGCATGCCATGGGTCAGTTTGAAAATCTTCTACTGCTCATTCAAACCTTTAATCACAACTCTGACTAACACACAAGACTAACATGAAGTATTAATTTTTTTAAATAAACGAAACAGTTCTATGTGAATGTGGTCATGTAGTGCAAATCAATAATCCATATAGACACACAGAACAATTGGGAAAACAAGAAATGTAAGAATGTACAGTCATTCCGTGCAATGGTTAAATATAACATGGTTTCTAAATCAAAAATAGGTACAATAGAGCACTTCAGTGACATGTGATCAGATTTTTGGTTGAAAGTATTCTTTTGCGAGATGCTGGGCATCCTTACATCAGACTGACAGAAGAGGTGAAGAATCCACAACTTCAAATGATACATCAAGTGTGTGTCAGTTTGAATCATTATCAGAGATGGGAAAGATGTGTGCGAGTAGTGCTATTAACCCGATGAGGCATAACCTTGTGTGGTTATGACACCATTAGGGCAGGTTTTAAAGGAATATTGAGTTTAAAAAAATCTCAGAGATAAGCCAATGATCAATGTTAACATGTGTCGGAAGAAGATATGGGAGACACACTGATTGTGTGAGATATCCATCAACATATGCGGTATTTGATTTCCAGAGATATGCAGTATACATTAAAGCTGGCAGAGAACACATTACTGAAGCAGGAGTTTCAGTGGTGCCTACTCCCTGCAAATGAGTGTCCCCCTTAGGCTCACACTGAGTAATGATTTTGAATGTCTTTTTTTTTTATGATATGTGTGAAAATTAAAGGTATTCATAACATCTAACTCTTACTCACTGCACAGTGGCCCAGTGGGTAGAACTGCCTCCTACCAGCAAGAAGGTCCTGGGTTAGATTCTAGGAGTGATCAAAGGTCCTTCCCATGTGGAGTTTGCATGTTTTCCCTGTGTCCTCGCAGGTTTCTACTGTTTGCTCCAGGTTCCTCTCAAAGTCCAAAGACATGCACATCAGGTGGACTGGTGATGCTGAATTGCCCCTAGGTGTGTGTGCACATGTGTCTGACTGTGTATCTGGTTAAGGATAAGCAGCTCAGATACTGGATGGAGGATGATTCGCTGTGGCGACCCCTGAAGGGTAAAGCCGAAAGAGAAAGAAGAAGATACTGGATGGAGGATGGACTCTTAAATGTAATGCATTTTTGTGTAGAAAATGAAGTAAAGAGTTATACCTTCTGAGTCCATACTAACTTGGTCACTTCAGTGAGGGTTAACAAGTATTCTGACACTTTTGTTTATATTATGTATTATATTTACAGCTACAAGGCCATAACATAGACTTTGGTTGAATAATAAACATGTGAACCTTTTATGTCCCAGGACAGGTGCACAGTGCAAGAGTTCATTGAGCCTAATGACAAAGAAGGCAAGAGAGAAACCAGCAGTCCCTTGAAATGTGTTGAGATAACCTGAAAGCTGCATGAAAAAAAGAATTACACAGTGAACTGCTCCTTTTCTACTCCCCATGCAAACTCTTGCTAAAACGAAGCACAACAAATGTGTAAAATTTGTATGTGAGCATTCAGTAATCTCTTTTGGAACAATGTACTCTGGCAACACAAACATATAACTCTCAAAATAATTTGTTTTGTCAAGTTAGGAAAAGATTGCTTGCATGTAGGATGCCAAGAGCACAACACTCACAGTGAAGTATGGTGGTGGGAGCATCATGGCATGGAGGTACATATCTTCAAACGGTACAGGGGCATTATACATCATCAGAAAAATCACAAATGGAGTGAGGTAACAGAATATATAAAAAGGAAAATGTAACACCTAAGAAAGGTCTAGAGAACATGAATGTTTTAACAAATCAAGGACATGAAATCCAACAGAAGGAACCTCACAAACCTGAGAACATGTTGAAGATAAATGGGACAAAATGTATTCACAGTGCTGCAAAAATGAATTCTTATTACTGTCAATGTATCGACGATGTAATTGTAACAATGGATTTACTAATATTATTAATTGTATTACTTTTACTTTGTTATTGAATACTTTTTCCGGTCATTAGCTTTAGGTCTTTAATATGTATATATCTGTGTTCATTTTCCCCCTATTGTGCTAGATTTACCTGCGGTGGGAGACGTCTGTACATCAGTGGTCCACCCTCAGTTTCACATAGCAGTGCAGCTTGCCCCCCTCTAGAACCGATGTTTGACAGTCCTCACAAACCCAAATGATGCATGACCCCTCTCAAATTCCACCTCAAATAATGTTTGTCAATCCAAGTCTCTCTTAACTTTTTGTTGTCATATCAAATGCGCCCAACATTTTTTCACAAATGAATCCTATCCCAGGCTGTTGGGAGACAGATGGAGCAAAAAAAGTGAAATGAAATGAAAGCATCCCAGATTAGAGAAAAGACGGCAGACGTCTAAGAGGCTGACATGACAGAGCGCATCCCGGGAAAACGATAGCAGATTGATTTGGACATGAGTTAAATGACACTGAACTCTGGTGAGTTGAGCAACAAATCAGAGGCTTCGATGCTTAGCTGTCAGCCCACTCTTGGTCCAGGGGGATATTTCAGCAGACGCACACCTGTCAAGCCAGGGAATCTATATCACTCAGACGAGATATTGGACAGGGGTGCCAGTGACGAAAACTTCAATCAAAGTGCAGCAAAGGTGCCATTATGGCTGTGGAGGAATACCATCACTTTTTGAAAATGAGCACACCAAAGGCCTTGTTTTTGGAAAGGTGCACTGATGTGACCCCATATATCCCAAAGCTTCCTAAGTGGTTTTTGACTTTGATGTACATTCATTCATTGTCTGAGGAATATCTTTAGCCAATCCCCGCAGTCAAAAGGTGAAAGTTATGTGAGTGAACGCCGTAAACTCGAAACATCATATATCAAGACTGTCATAACCCGAGGACCCGCTGTATTTTAAACTTTAGAGGTACTTTACAAATTTATTCCTATTTACAAAATAGTTCTATATCCTCTTTGTGTGGACACCTAAGTGCATCTTTATGAGTTGGATGTTTTTAATTATTTAATCTTAAATATTACTTTTTCCTTTAATTGCGCACTGTGTTGAGCTGCTAACGAGCAATGAGGGGTGGAAGGGGAGGACTGAGAACTCTCAGTAGTGAAAACAATTCACATCTATCCCCCACATCTATCAACCAAAATTATGTCCAAAATCATGTATTGTTTAATCACAAAACACTTCTATAAATACAGGTTTCTTTGTTCACTTATGAAAACAAAACTAAGCTCACTTTCGGTTTTGTCTGTCAAAAAGCAAATTTGAATCAATGTTACTGAAATTTGCATTCATTTTTATAGCTGTTGTTAAAAGAGTTGAAGAACCGTCCACTGGGAATCAAAAGCCATTCTTTTATTGGATTACTCCAAAGAAGCCTTTTACTGAGCTTTAATGAAACAGTGAAAATGAACACACAACCTAAAATGTGATCAAAAAGTTTATCTTTTCTTCTTCTTAACGTGAAAATGTTTGTCTGGAATCTTTCATGTCCATCAACCAACAGAAGATTAAAAGCAAGGTCAGTAAAACAGAATAAAAATGGTTCAAGCCATTCAGTGATAGACTTTCCTCTTGAAAAGTGTTATTATTATTTGAGTACATTTAATTAGGTTGTGCACTGTGTATAAATTGTTATTAATAAGCAGTTATGCCAGCTAGAGGGTCACCCCCCCACCCCCCCCACCACCCACCACAACCCCACAACTCAACACCCAGCGCTGGGCCGTGGAACAGTGGATCTGTGTTCTCTGGAATAAGGGAGCTCCATCCAATTCCTTTTGAATGAGCAAAGGAGAGTAGAGGTTGCTGGGACAAACATCCATATGTTCCTTTTCCTTTGAAAACCTTTCAGAAGAAACGTTGAATCAGTATCTGTGTGTGAATGTAAAGAACCTTTATGGTATAAATGTTATTTGTCAATTT
>JBBIGA010000132.1:8191626-8233780 GCA_037576975.1 Alestes dentex | reverse complement strand
TGGTGGGAGAGTTGAGGATGCAGCAGATAGGACTAAATGGAGACAGATGATTCGCTGTGGCGACCCCTGAAGGGTAAGCCGAAAGAGAAAGATGATTACATGTTTTAAATTACATTAACTTTGGTTCTACGTGACACAGGAACACCAAACAAAGCATCTGACACCTCGAGCACCAACACAAACTGGGGGAAATTTCACAGGAGTTGTTTTGCCGTACGATGACAATTTACCATTTGTTGCACTCCTTGCAATGTTCTAAGGGGCTAACTCACACAGTGATGAAACCTGGACTATGTGAAGGCCTTAGTAGTTTTACAGCTCATATCACTCTTAACAGTACATGTCTTTTTTAAAACATGATGGTCTTGGGTCTTACACATATGCTTCATAATGTCAGTTTACATATTGGATGCATGGCAGGCTGGGGTGAAAAATCTGTGCCGTTAATGAAATGAGAGCCGTCTAACCTGAACCAAGTGGAATCTAAACAGCAATCAGAGATGTAGATATTGATAAACCAGAAGCATAGAGAGATTTTTATGAGGTTTTAATTATATAGCTCACTTTTGGATGCATTCCATCAGAAGCATGCATTATGCAGAGCACAGCAGAATATGGATGCATACAAGAATGGTTAATAGTTTAAATAAAAAACACACAGATCATGCTGTTTATGACAAACAGGAGAAAAGCTCTGCCACCACAGCGGCCCCAAGGCCATAGTCCTCCTCAGCAGCCATTGTCCTTGCTCTGAATGTTTTATGCACTTTGCTCCATGAGATTTTGAAGTTGGGTTCACCAGCATTCTCCCCATCCTAAAAAACAGCCTGTTCAAAAGTAGAAATGTAATCTCTAGAACTCCAGTTTTAGACTGTTTTACACCATTTTTATTTGTTGAAATCAGTTTTACTGATACGTTCTAAGGGTATAAAGGTCTGCTCTTAATGTCTTGGTGCCAGCACACTTGCCTCAACCTGTCAGAGCTATTCTGGGGGCACAGGGAAGACCTAGAGGATTTAATTCACTATCTGAGGGCATTTAGACTCCTTGTAGGATAAAACTGTGGCCTAAGCATTTGGTTGTAGTATTTGCTAATAACTAGCAGCACCTGTGAGCTCTTTCAGCAGCTGTGGTTGACTCAATGCATCAGATTTACATTTACAGCATTTAGCAGACGCATTTATCCAAAGTGACTTCCATTCCCTAACTACAGGGGGCAGTCTCCCTGGAGCAACTTGGAGTGGTGAGAACAATTCTGGTGTTAAGGAAGTTTGTTTTCATCTGGATGCATTTTCCCAATCCTTTCTCCTCTTTTTATTGCTAAGAAACCTGTGAAGATTACATCATTTTGCTTTCCACTAGAAACTACATCCAAATGCAGCACAGAGTGGCAGTGTATTATTTTATTCTCTACTATTAGATGGTAAAAATAGCAACAGGTAACGATAGCACCATTAGCTCACTTCTTCAGTGCAAGCCATTTATGTCATCCACCCAGATGTGATTTATGTCATCCACCCAGATGTGCAATGGTGGCCTCCATGGGTCAAACTATGTGTTAAATGTTAAGGATTTTTTAAATAATGAACATATTTCATGTGTTTCAAACAGTATATTTCAGTAGGTAGTAACAATGGCTATTAAATCCGACAAGTCTAGTTTGGTTCCTTTTAATGAAGACCTGGATGCAGCTTCAGATGGTTAAGAGACATTTTGGGAACTGAAATGATGTGGTTGACTATTGACTTAGAATATTTCAGCGTTATCCTCATAGCTCCAGTTCTAAGCTAAAAAAGCACTTGGACTCCAAACATGTCTTGTACAACTCACTGCATCTGGGGTAAGTGAAAAATTTGTGTAAATTAGATTTTTGGCACCATTCCTTTCACTGGAACTAGGCTGTCAGGAAACTCCAAAGAATTTGTCCGCATGATGATCTGACATCCATCTGCATCCATTCATCATTCTAGTATTGCTTTTTGCACACCAAATAAATTTCATGTGATATGAGCCCTTCTTCACAGTACACATAAAACATCTGCCTGTTTTGGAGCTTCCTCCATAAAACTATGCCTTTTTGTTCCTCAGCAAGTGATTACACAATTTATGAAACTATAAGAAGTGCTATTTTTGTGTTTAAATGGTATTTCTACTGAAATGTTTCAGTTCATGTTTCATTGTCAAGAAACCTGCATTTGTGCTGTGTTATCTCATCTTTTTGAAAAATGTCCCTGTCCTGGTTGTGCCCTTCTCTTTAACTTACCACCCTGTTTTGTACCCTTCTGTCACACCCTGCCTTTGTTTAATTGTGACACATGCTTTCTGTGTACGTTCTGAGCTCCATTCTTGTCCTGCCCCCCGGGTTAGTGAGTTCACCTGTCTGTTTGTAACCCCACCCAGTCACAGCTGTACCCTGTTTACCCCTGTGCACATAAAGTGTCTACTTGTCATACACACCACAGCACACAGTGTGAACAGCACAAAATCGTTCTCTGCATTTAATCCATTCACCAGGTGAAGCAGTGGGCAGCCAGGAATGCAGTGCCTGGGGATGGCACCTTGCTCAAGGGTACCTCAGTGGTGCCACTGGCAGTCTTGAGATTCAAACCCACAACCTTCTGATCACAGGGCAACTCCCTAACCACCAGGCCACCAGCTGTGTATGCACACCCCTGTCTGTGTGTTTGTTCTTTGTTGGTCCACAGTGTCCTTTACCGTGTTGTTCGTGTGTTTCCCTGCCCTGTGAGTTCCCGTCATTACTCCGGTGTTTTTATTCTTTTGCTCTGTGCCTATCCTAGTTGTGTTACTTAGTTTGTTGTTTCCTAGTCATTGATGCAGTGTTTAGTTCTAGTTTAATTCCATTATGTTTCTGGTTTTGTGTAATAAAACTGGCACCCTCACGTATGTCTGGCTCCCATCCTCCCTTCACATTGTCCCAGAGAGGTGTGAATAGTTTTCACAACATGGGGTTCTCACCTTTATTTCACTCATTGCTCACCAGCAGCTCAACACAGGGTCTCAACATTTTGAACACAGAAAACCAACGATGTCCTAATAACACATCTACAGGGTAAAATCATGTGTGTCATCATATCAATAAAAAAACAGCAACACTGATTTCATATTTTGACAAAAAGTTGTATGTTACAGTTTCTCATTAGGACCAGTGGAATATTTGTCACTCTGTAAAGCGTATCTTAACAGCGGCTGTGAAAGAAGGCATTGATGAGCAGAACGTGTATTTTATGTGTGGAGTTTGAAATTGAAAGTTGTAATTTCTTCCATTTTTCATTTGCTTTGATAAAAAACAACAAATCACAGTTCTTTATATGCCTCTTTAGCTGGTGTAACCTTTGAAATATTTTATCTTTGGATGATTAGAACATAATTGGTTGCTAGGTTACGGGGATGCTGGCGAGACACACGCCGCTCCGTCTGGCATGTTTTGATTTGGCATTTTTTAAAATGTTATGATTTAATGTAAATATTAATCCTTTCAATACATAGTATTGTATTGTCTATATATTTTACTATTATTTTCACTATTTTTAACTATTTTCTACTATGGTAAGAACAAAGCAGACTGCCCGCAAACCCACCGGTGGTAAAGCGCCCAGGAAGCAGCTGTGGCCACGAAGGCTGCTCGCAAGAAGAACCCTCACCGTTACAGGCCTGGCACCGTGGCTCTGAGAGAGATCTGCCGTTATCAAAAATCTACGAAGCTGCTGATCCGCAAGCTGCCCTTCCAGCACCTGGTGTGTGAGATCGCTCAGGATTTCAAGACCGACCTCCGCTTCCAGAGCTCCGCCGTCATGGCCCTGCAGGAAGCCAGCGAGGCTTACTTGGTGGATCTGTTTGAGGACACAAACCTGTGCGCCATCCACGCCAAGAAAGTCACCATCGTGCCTAAAGATATTCAGCTAGCCCGCCATGTCCGCGGAGAGCGGCTTAAACTAACTGCGCTTAAGGTCCCCAGTGTGGAACGCCCTCCCTGAACATCTGAGGAGAACACAATCCACTGTCTGCTTAAAACATTTCTTTGTAATATAATTTTCTCTTAACAGGATTATAAACTCTTCTTAATTTAATGTATCTATTCTTTAACTTTTATTTCTGGATATTATTTCCTAGAAGCTCACATTAGCTGTTAACACACTTAACTATGAACTACTATGACTTAACTATCTAGCTTACATAAAAACAGTTGATGGCCACCTGCAACCACTGTTATCAAAACATTTTCTTCTAGCTTGCTAGCTGTCATAGTTGAAAGGAACCTTTGATTGCAAAAGCAGTGGCTAACAAGGTTAGCCAAATCTGCTAACTGTTTAGCCTGACCTAAGTAGGCACACAAGCCAAGTAATTTATCACTCTTGTGATTTAAAAATCCTTCAAGATCTTTCAGAAGGGAAGCTTAACCAAAAGAGGGCAAATGGAACATTTGGCAAAAATAGCATCTCCCTTCAAAAGTATATGCTACTTACATTTCAGTTAAAGCCTAGATCTCCATGATTGCCAGAGGAACAGCCATCACTGGTGTGCAAAACAACTCACTCAGCCTCTGCCTGCTGTCGAAATTCAGACGGAAAGCTGAACATTTCTGTATCTGAATATTCACAGAGCAAACCTGCTGCCCCTTCAAACTGCAGCTGCATCCATGTGAGCAGTTGTCAACAGGTGTAGATGCTGCAGAGTTTCAGCATTAAGGTTGTAGCATGACCTAGCGAGGCTCGGACACAGACACAGAGACAAGCTACAGTTTTCGAGCGCCTCGGTCTCTGAGTGGTGTGCCTTTATTTACAAAAAAAGGACGTATTGGCCCGGCGCCACAGGTGATTAGCCGTAGATGCCATTGCTGCCTGTGTAGTTTATGTTTTAGGAATTTAGTTCTCTAGGGTGATGTAGCTCTATCTGATGACTTGACGTGGTGTTTGTGATGAAGAAACATCAATACCTGACCTCACAAATTCTCTTGAGGCAGAATGCAATAACATCCCCCCACCAGCATCTAGTAGAGCCTTTCCAGTAGAATAGAAGCAGTTATAGCAGTAGAGGGGAGATAAACATTCCTATTAATACCCTTGATTTCAGAAGAAATGCTGGATGAGCAGGTGTCTTCACAATATTGGACATATAGTGCACAAACAAATTATAAATGACTATAAATGTAAAATAATGTATGTAGAAATAAAATGCAAACTGGTACACAAGCACAAATATATCTGTAATATTAATGAATGAAAAAAGTCCTCCCTCCAGACAATATCGACAGGTTTTATTTTCTTTTTTTAAGCAAATAACTAGTGAGGAAATTTTGTACTGCTTCGTACTAGCTTGCTCACTCACATTTAGAAAGTAACTGTCAACATGTCAACAAGTCAAACATATAACGAGAAACACAAAGTTTTCTGGCCCAGGATTTTGCAATATTTTATTTTGCAGTAATAAAATGCTTTTGGATTGAAATGCAAAGTCATCTAATGCACCTCTCAGTGCACCTCTGCAGGTAGTAGAACTCTTTTGTTTTGTGCATCTGTAGCTCATTGTGCATCTGTAGCTCATCAACTTTTACTACTTTTCCTTTTCAATTTGTCTTATTGAAATAAGCTGCAAGAAAGCTATTCAGGCCTTTATTATCGTCCAATGCCTTTGGCAATAGTCACATATTTTGCCTGCAGAAGACTTCATAGTGACCCAAGTGCCAGCATCTCATCTTTGAAAACTGTCCTGTGAACCTATTTGGCACACTGCACTGAGCTTCAACATGAAAAGTACACTGAATAATGATATCCACACTTCTTAGTTGGCCA
Organism: Alestes dentex; assembly: GCA_037576975.1. Taxonomy (NCBI): domain Eukaryota; kingdom Metazoa; phylum Chordata; class Actinopteri; order Characiformes; family Alestidae; genus Alestes; species Alestes dentex. The sequence goes on along the minus strand of JBBIGA010000132.1, from coordinate 8,227,970 downwards.
TTGAGTGCGCCCCACAGCATGCCTTTAGTGCTTTAGATGATTTACAGATACGCTGAATCCCGACTGTATTATCTGTTTTTTTATGGCTTTGGCTGTCCCTGTCAGGCTATTGTACAGTAAATGTTCAATTATGAGCAACTTTAGAGTCTACAGTCTTATCTCCAGCCCTCCAGTTGGGGAGCGATAGACACACTTTTCTAGGATAAAGACTTTTGCACGCACCATTGGGGATAAAAAAGAGATAAGAGTTTAGCAAGAAGAGATGTCCTGAGGTTAGGGACAACTATTTCCCTTCTGTGCTTAGGAAAGAAACAGTGGTTGGAGAATATTCCCCAAAAAACGATGCAAATATGTAGAGGGCATGAAATAAAGATCAAAAAGGAGAAGAGCTTAGCTGTGGTGTGCAGGGATGTGAGTCAACATTTTTTTTTTTTTTTACTGTCTTGTTTTTTTCTGTTTTGACCATGAAGCAAGCAACCGCTCAAGACTTTCTCTAATGAATAAAGCAAATGCTTTCTAGTAACAATACAAAGCCCATTCTCCACGGCCCATTCACGGTAAGAGTCTGCATAGCCAAAGAATCCCCAAACCCTGCAGTTGAAAAGGAACACTTCTGCACATTGAATCGACATCATAAGGCTACCAACTTCAACAAAACAACCCATACAATACAGTAAGCTTTGTTAAGCATTAAAGTGACATAGTTTTGGCAGTAGGAGTTTTAGTAGTTGGTGTTTAATAGTAGTGTTAGTAGAAATAGTAGTAGTAGTATGAGTAAGTGACCACGATTGAAGTGTTTTCTAGCATATAGCATGAAGATTCGTATTTTGAGGACTCTTGTGAGAAGAATACACCTGTTGGCCATCAGGCCATTGATGAGTGTCGGTGGTCAGCCGTTGAATATAGTTCGTGTGGTGTGTATGTCTTCTTGGCTGATTGGGTTAAATAAGCATCTGTGGTTGGCTGCGTAAGAGAATGAACAAGAAGAGAAACAATAAGGCAAGAAAGCGGCGCTCTCAAGAGGGCACACAAATGTCTGAATTAAAAAATAACAATAAAAATGTGATTATTATATTTCCACTTCCTCATTTGGGTATGTCACTGACTACAAAATTACACCAGAATGAAACTTTTATTGACTAGTTCGTAGGTTTCTAGAGTGGTTTCTGATGGCACTAACCCCCTCCTTTTCCCACCACTGATATGGAAATCCTGACTTGCTGAAATGGAGTGAGCCTGTGGCAGGAGGATAACACTTCAGCAAGCTTTATCGCCCTCCCAGACTTTTTGGCTTTCGTCATAATGGCCAGCGTCCTCCTGAATGCTGTCAGCCCTCCACACGTCCATCTGCATGGCTCCTCCTCAGTTCTGCTGTCAGGACTCAAAGCAGCGCCTTCTAATTTTGGAAGGATCAGCGCCACCGTTCTGGGTCCGGGTGTTTTGGTGCGCGAAGAGTCATTAAGTCTTTTAGAGCATCTGACAGTGTAATTAGCCCACCCACACATGATAGGCAGTCTCCTGATTGGTGGGAGAGATGTCAGACTCACCCCCCCCCCCCCGCCCCCCCCACTCACACACACAGAGTGACTTCTCAATTGCCCGCACAGCCTGCAGACAGCATAGACTATCCACATTAGCATGATAAACAGGTAAGTGGAGGGAAGGGAAATGGAGACACGGGAAAAATGAGATGTTGTGAACCGCATTCTGAGCATTTACCTTGAAATCAAATATGTCAATCCGTGACCTCACAAAAAATATTCTATAATGAGTTTCCTTAGTCGTGTTTATAAGAAAATAGTGGATTCTCACTTAGTTGTCTTAGCCCTGTTTACCAAGAAAATAATGGATTTTGGTATCCAGTTAGTGGCTTCTCAATTACCTGAACAGCCTGCCGACAACATAAAAATCTGCATTCGCACAAATAGGGTTAAGAAAACAATGGAGTTTGGCACCCACTTAGTTACAGATGGGCTGAAAACACATTAAAATATTAATGCCAATCATACTTTTCCAGCTAAAGTACTGAAATATTTTAATGTATCATATTTTTCTTCCATTCCCATTGAACTTTGGCATTAGTGTTATTGGACAGTATTGCTTAGCAGGCATTGCTATGCCATGCATGTAAATTCAGTTGCTAATGGCTCCATTAGGACTCAGCACTAAACGTGTCAGCACTGCTCTGCGGTGATGTCAGAGAGTTTAATTGATTCAAGCTGGAGGGTTTGCTGATTGCTTCCCACCCTCTTTCCACCAGGGCAGAGCAGACACATCTTACAGACAAGATAACGGCTCCATAACAGCTGGGGTTTCCCACTTTGGGTCAGTCCACCTATCCATCATGAAGCGGCCGCTGGCAGGTGCTAGTAAATTGCAGCGATGAAAAGAATACAATTTCTGCGCTTAGATGATAAAACGAAATAATGGGTAATTACAGTCTATTATTTTGCAGTGTGAACTGATTAAGGTGGACACCCCACTGGTTATTAGGATTCATATTAATATTAATCAGCACAATATTCTCAGGGATATTTTCTTTTAATCCTATTTTTTCTGAACTAGGCCTGTTTTGTTCCCACTAGATTTGCTTATTAAGTCCACATCATGGTCAGAAACTTTCCTTATTTGTCAGCGGATTTCATTTGCTTATCAAAATGCCAGGCGGAAAGTTCTCCTCTGAGCGCTCGAACCCCTGTGGTTATCGACATAAAACTCCTTATCGCTTGCAAAAATCAAACCCCATGCGCCTCGGCTGCCCGCTGAGGTGGACTGTACACCACTCCTCTACGCATGGCTGAAATCGGCACTTCAAAGTTCAGCAGTTGGCTCGCCCACTCGCTAGGCGCTCTCTTCAGGAGATAAGAAGACCATTGTGCTTTTTTTTTTTCTATTGTTGAATTTCTTTCAGACCTGGGGGCCTGTTTATTTTCTCTCCATGCATTTCAGACATACACCGCTTGCTGTTGGTGACACTTTTCACAGTGTTTTTCAGTACAAATGAGCTCATTTTCTGCAATAACACAAAGAAAAGACTAAGCAGTGTTTTTTAGAGGAAAACTTTCAGTGTAAGATGTTTCTCTACATCGTTTGGACTATTTCTGTTGGTCAGTTGCTAAAATGTGTAAATGGTAGCTGGCTGATCAAATGATGTCATAAGTAAATAAATAAATATTTACATAAATAATGAAATTGCTGACAGTGTTATCTTGAGAAAAGCCAAAGGTCTCCCATCGAATTCCCTCAACACTCATCAGCACTTAATACTCTTAGGTCAAAATTTAATATTTAGTAATAATTCAGAAAAGAAAACCAATCACAAGCAAAATCTACTTTTTATACAAAGGAAAAAAGGGGTGGACATAAATGACTTGAGGCTTATGAGTATAAAGATTGGAGACCTAATGCAGAAGAGATCATTTCACCAAATTCTTTGTTTCAATGAATCAAATGCTCATTTTCTTTTCACCAGTACCTGTGATTAAGCATTGCTTGTTGTATTTTGAAAGACAAGTGAGACAAGCATGAATATTCAAGCTAAAAAGCAATAAAATCCAAATGAGTATCACTAAGCCGTTAACTCCCTCACTTTTTCTTTTGCCTGGCAGAATGGGCAGCACTGGGAAATGCTAGCAAGCGAAGCCGCTAGTCAGCTATGTTTATCTTTATTTTCAGAGAAATGTTAAAGTGTGGGAGTGTGATTGTTGGGGGTTAGTGGTGGTGGGGGGGCATAGAAGGCTCAAAAGATAACCCCACATGTCATTGAATAAATTAATCATTGGCTATAGCACTTGCTTTTTAGCATCATAGTACTATGAACATTATTTACTGTTCATTGTTGTACTTTTCAAACAATAAGCTCATTTAAACAGACTACTTTATCATTATAATCATTTTTGGTGTTCTATGTTGTTAAGGCTCACTTGTTGGTGACTTTAAAAAGTGTCCCAAAAGGTTAATGGAGTGATGCCCTAGAAGACCCATATTTGTACAGCTAAATAACCAGATTTCAAAAAGAGGTCTGTGATCACATAACCTTTTAAAAGTTTAAAGAACAATTCAAGAGTTCCTCCCAAAATCTCAACATAATGTGGAAGTTTTATAAACTTTAAAAGCTCTTCACATTCACACATCTCATTTAAAAAATTGGTTCTCCAAAGAAGCATCCTCCGAAAGGACCTGTTAGAAAACAAGCTGTGGTTCATCTTTGGTATTACACAAAAACATTTTTTGGTGTCTTTATTTATAAGAGTGCAAAGGTTCTATACCAGTTTTTTTCCCCATAAACATACAGCATTCTTTTAATTTAAATGTTAAAATGGTTCTTTAAGCTCGCTCATTGCTTCAAGGGTTCTTTATGGAACCAAAAGAGGTTATTCTATAGTGTTTTGGAAGAAGAGCTTTTCGTTCATATTAAAAAAAGATTAATGAATGGCTGCAGATTTCTCACCGTTTAGCTGATGTTTTTTCCGTTGAAAGCAACTTTTGACCAAGGTGTCCCCAAACATTGGGTATCTCCATCAGCTGATGTCTCCCAGGGCATGGAACAGTGTGGTAGATGTATAGAATGCATAGTATGTGTCCAGGCCTGAAAGCCATGGTCCAAGTACCAAGTCTCAGCATTTGATCTTTGGACCTCTAGAAAGAATAGCATTCCAAGTTAGTTACTTCTGGCCGCATGCCTGGTTGAAATCTTCTACAAGCAGATTGCTCTGAGTGTATTTTTTGCTGTAGTTTTTTTTTTTTAGCTTACCATATATGTCCGTTTTGCTATAGTGTTAAACTTCCAACTGATAAACCCACTTGTTTCATGCTCTTCTTAAAAATGGAACAGATTGCTCCTGATGCCAGAAACAAACATTCTTTGTTCTCCATTCAGGCCTCAGCAAAGATGATCCAATGGCCCCCAGTTCTTCACCAGTTCTGAGGCAGCGTGACTGCTTGGCCTGAAATTTACACAACCTCAAGGAGCAAACGTATGTGTCATGTTTGAATTTCTTTTCTTCTCGTAGTCTTATTTCAAAGCTGAACCCGTAGATCGACCGTGACACGTCTCAAAGAAAAGGGGTGACAAAGACAAGTGGGGCTGGCATGAAACATGATTAGAGCAGGAGGCTTGCGTGGTTTGATATAAAGGAGCATGTAGAAAACAATTCATCTTCACAGCCCCCACAAACACAGTCAGCTACTTTTCTGGAGCACGAAACCCAAAACCTGAACGTTAGGGGAGGAAAAATAGTGCACACTCAGCAGTCTCGGGCTCAGACGCAACTAAAGGCGGGACAAAGGAGAGCTGTTCAGAAAGAGATTAATATCGTAGATGAACATGTAAAAAATTAAACCTGCAGATGTGGGTGGGAAGGCGTGACGCAAGATAGAAATACATAAGAACCACAGCAAATTTAACTGAAGTCTTAGAAATCACTGACACATCACACTGCAGGGCTTATACTCCCATGTGAAAGATTTCAATTCTATGACTTGGACGCTCTCATAAACAACCCTGCGTAATCTCACAAATCCCATAAATAAGCCCCTAAGAGTCAAGACTTTCCATTCGCTTGTACTATGAGGCAATAGTAAAATGCGCCAATCTGACCTACAGTGCTCTTTTTATCATAGAGTAAATGTGTTTCACATTATTAAAAAAAAAAAAACACACACTGGCTTCCATTGGTTCTTTTTTCTCCCTTCTTGCTGAAATATTGGTGAAACCTCAACACTGAGCAGGAGAGAAATCTCCCTTTCAGCTGCAAAACCAACAGGTGTATTTGTCGGAAGCCTTGCTGCACATTCCTAGTCACACACATGCACTTGTGGGAAAAGCTGAGAAGTTCTGAAAAGTTTTAAAGCAGAAATAGCCTGTCGTGCCCTTGCCTGATCATTCTTACAGTGAGGGGAAATGAGTGCTCAGACATTTTTGTTTTAGGCTTTTCAATATACGTTATACATTCACAATTTACACGTATAATATCTTTGATCATATCTTTGACATGAGAATATAAACAAAATAAAAATCCATTAATAGGCATGAACAAAGGTTAAACGAAACGGAAGTGGTACAACAAAAACGTTTTCGGACACTATATAAAAATATGCATTTGTGTGGGGGCACTATACAATAATAATGATAATAATAATAATAAAAAGTTACACTCCTATAGCACCTCTAACAATACCAAGGACGCATTACAAAAGTGGAAGAAAAGACGGATAGGAATGCGGGAGGAGAATAAGCAGTAGAGAAAGAGAAATGTTTGTTGAAGAGAATAGTCTTTTGTTCAGATTTAAAAGTAGAGAAAGAAGGACAGTCACGGAGAGACTGAAGAGGACAGTTCCAAAGTTTGAGGGCCATGTCATTTTATATATATAAAGTTCAATAAGCATTTAGAAAATTTAGGAGAGATATGAGAGCTGCGAGGCCAACAGAGGGGACTTTGTAACCTTGAGGAACTGAAGGTACTTTGCCAACTGGAATGAAGCATGAAAAACAGCCCGTTTTGGATTTATCAGTTTTCAAACTGTTCCATATACCCGCATTTTCAGCCTACACCAGTTTAACCTCACCCATTCAAACATGGTTATAAAGAGTGTCAGAGCAGAGCTTGTTTACGTAGATCGGTCTTAAAGGTACAGTAACTAAAAGTCCTAGAAACTAAAATACAAATAGGTTGGGAAATGGATATCAAAAAATAAATTATTATAAATATTATTGTTTTGGTGTTGGCATGTAAAAATTCAAAAATAGAAGAAAACTATAGGATCTGGATATATTCAGATGCTGTAACATAAGATAAACCATTTATATATATATCTATGTGTGTATGTATATATTATTGCTGGCCAACGATTTAAAAAGTTTAATCGAGATTAATCGTATGGTTTTCTGCGATTAATCACGATTAATCACGTTGTTATATGTGAAATTAAATAATTAATTAAAAAGTAGTATGGTGCACTTTTATTTTTAAAGTACTTCTATGTGAACAAAAGTGCAAGAACATTTGGTTTGCAAACATTTTAAGCAAATAAGGCGCAGCAGTATTTCCTTTAAAACAGCTACACAGCTGCAGTTCAAATATTTTCTGTGAATCTTAACTTAAGCATTAATGTAATCCAATCAAGTATAAAAACAAAGCTGCCACTGCAGGGCATTCACATTTTATCTAGTTTGTTATAGAAAAACAAGTTACCCTCAGAGTCCAGAACATGGGGGATTAAAGTCCCTGTTGGTGTAATGGTCAGGCGTCCCAATACTTTTGTCTATATAGTCCATGTTGACGTGTGGGCATTTGAAATGTCCATCATAAGAATATACAAGTTTTTAGACACAAGTTTCTTCTGAAATCAAGAATTTGGGGAATCTGTCCTCTCTTTGCTGCTGTACTCTTCTGGGAAGACTCTACACTATGGCTGGAACATTGCTGTGAAGATTTGATCGTGTTCAGCCACAACAGTAGGTACTGAGGTTGGATGAATAGTTCTGGAACGTCGGGGGCAGAACCATCATAGCAGCTGCAAAGGGGGACCAACTCCATACTGAAGTCTATGTATCTGAATGCAGTGTCATTAAACACACTGTTAGTGTAATGGTCAGGCGTCCATATAATATGGACAAAAGTAATGGGACGACTGACCCCTGCGAAATCCAGCCGTGAGCTAGAGCTGCATGCTGTGCACACCCACGAGAACAAAAACACAAAACTTTCAAATGAACTTTCAAAATAAAAATATTTTAAGAAACCTGCATTCATGCACGATAAATTGTCGCCGTTACGGAAATAATGCGTTAACGCGATAATAAGGTGTTAACGTGCCCAGACCTACTATAAATATTGTTAAAACTATAGTCAAAGCTGTAATTAAAACAGGGCCTTCTGTCCTTATTTTGTTAGAAGTGTTTGGACAGAAGTAGTCGTGGCCTCTCTCTCTCTCTCTCGAACTCCTGGATAGGAGTGGTTAAATGCATCGGGTCCATTCCAGTCAAGAATGACGTCCTCGCTCACCTGCCTGAGCGTGACCCTCGTCCCAGGTCCAGCTGAGAGTTGGAGAGGCCATCTGTGTTTCAGTTTATGGACAATTTCTGTTTGTGGCTCTCTGAGCTCTGTAGCTGTTTCGATTTGTATTAAAACTAGGGGTGTCACATGATTTTAAAAATCGAATCAGTTACAAGCTCTAATTAATCTAAATTAATTGCACACATTTTTGCTGTAAAAGTGTTTGAAGAATTCTATGAATTTTGGCATATGAATACTCAACATTACAGACTTTCAGCTAATATGGTGAGAGAGAAAAAAGCTTCAGCAAGAACAATGAGAGAACTAAGTCCATCTATAAGGTGCAGTTTAAGACCATGTACATACAAGCACGGGTATTCTGATGAATTATGCTGCCTTGTCAAAAAATGCTACCTTGAAGCTTATATAGGTCAGACAGTTCAGCACTGATAATGATGAGAAATAGGTAAATATGCATAATCTGAGAAAAAATATTTTATTTAAATGAAACGAGCCCAAATGGATAGATCTTTAGAGGTGCATAGAGCCAGTTTATACAGTCAGGATCTAATTCTGAGAAATCGACAAATCGACAGCAGAGTCTATTGATTCATGCTTCCCTGTGGAAAAATGCTCCCTAGAAGCTAATACAGCTTCCGCTATCCCAATGTAGCACAGATTTATGGGCATGGCACTGAATCCCAAGACTGTGGAACTGCACATACGCAAAAGGGCACGGTAGCACATCTTGATGGGTAGCATGTTTTGACAGAACACTGGACTGGGTTTGTCATGTGGTGCAATTATCAGCATTAATTTGTGTTTTTTTTCTGTAATTAAATGATCAAAATTAACACGTTAATTTGACGAATGAGTCACCCCCCTCCCCAGATCCCACAGCTGCCTTTCTTTGGACATTTGACTTTCAGATAAGGACTGATGTTCAAGATATAAAGGTAAAGGCTCTGATTAGAACCAGCGACCTCCCGAACTTGGGAAGCAGTGCTCTTACCACTGAGCCACAGGATCTCACAGCTACCATCCCTTTTTTTTTTTTGACATTTCACTTTCAGATGAAATGTGGCATGCAAGCTATAAAGTAGATCTCACAACCTTCTAGACTTGAGTCCACAGTTTAAACCACTGCACTATAGAGCCAGGCCAGATGCTCCGCTTACTTTTGGACATTTGACTTTCAGATGACGTGTAACATACAAGACGTTAAAAGTAAAACACTGATTAGATCCTAAACATTCCAATCCTGAGCCCATAGCTAAAGCCAGTGGGCTTAATAAGCTGTCTAACTTGATCCCACAACCTTCTGTTTTTGAGACTGTAGCTTAAACTGTGAGCTACAGAGCTGGGCCGGAGACTCACATCATTTTTTGGATAGTTGACTTTCAAATAAAGTGTGACACGCAAGACTTAAAACTAAAGACTTCGGTTTGATCCCATGACCTTGTGTTTCTGAAGTCACAGCTTAAACAAGTGAGCTACATGGCTTGACAAGCAATGCTGCTTTTTTTCTGTATTTATCTTTCAGATTCCTAAATCAGTTTGAAATGAACAAATATAAAGAAGTCATTGAAGTGAACCAATGGCCCAATGATAACCTTCCCTTAAGGCAGGAAGACTGCAAGCCCATTACCTTCTGACTCTCATCAACAATCTAAGCCCAAATCCAGGGGTGCCAAACCTGTGACAAGTCCCTGGAGGACCACACTTCTGGAGACATCGGCATTTTCTCTCCTTTAACCATCTGAGTTCAGCTTACAAAGGCTTTACCGACTCACTGATGAGTTTAATGAGGTGTGGTTAATGAGGTTCAAATTTACATGGATAATTTAATATTACCATTACATCACAGCTAAAAGAGTCTTTGGAATGTTCCATCAATGATGTGTAGCTGTGATGTTTACAAAAAAAGGTCAAAAGCCCCAAGTTTGCTGATTAAATTCAGTAGGCAGAACACTGTTAGTTTAATGTGAGCTACTCAAGTTTAAGTTCAACTGATGATACTGACACTAACTTGCTGGATGTTATTCAATGCTGTGATAGGTCGATTGCCACCACCTTTCCTTATTTTCCAAACAAACCTAGCAGTGGGGGTTCTACAGCTTGTACACTGCTGAAAAATCGTCAGAACTGAAATGAGTGGAAACATCCCTGATTTTTGCGGATTTTCTGTGTAAAAGTTATTCTAATTAGTTTATATGCAGTAGCACGAGAACTTGACTATGGCTCCCTGGACTGATCTGCGTAAGCGAAAGGCCACAAGGGTGAAAAATATTAATCAGTAATGAACTGAGACAATAAGACAGGCCTAGGGGCCAATGTGCTTCAAAAAGTCCAATATACATATACTGGCACTAAGTGGACCTGATTTTAATGTCTGACAAATACACACATGAAGGAAAGTAAAGTGGCCCCTTATAGTCTTCTGTGAACACACCATAGCACACAGTGTGAACAATGTGAAATTCTCTCTCTGCATTTAACCCATTTAACACATTTAACCCATTCACCAAGTGAAGCAGGGGGCTGCCACCAACGAGGGGCGCCTGAGGAGCAGTGTGTGGGGACGGTACCTAGTGACAGTAGTGTTTAACAGCGTTATTCCCTTTAACACAGGTGCAAAGAGGGACCAACTCCATATGAAAGTCTATGTATCTGAATGCAGTGTGATTAAAGTCCCTGTTGGTGCAATGTTCAGGTGTCCAATACTTTTGTCCATATAATATGAACAAAAGTAATGGGACGCCTGACCCCTGCGAAAACCAGGCAAGACGTACAGCGCCTTGTGCTGCGTGCACATACAAACCCAAAAAAAACAACAAACTTTCAAACTAAAAGGATTAAAAAAAAAAACCCGTCTTAACGCGCAATAAAATAATTGTCAGCGTTAAGTAAATGATGCGTTAATGCGATAATAAAGCATTAATGTGCCCAGCCCTAATATATTTAAATATATCTAGTGTGTGTGTGTACTAATATTTCTTAGCCTACCCTGTTTGTGATCTGTGTTACAGTGCAAAATAAAATGTTTCCATTGTTTCTAGTGCAATGGCATGCTGCTTTTATTTACCAAGGTGAAATATTGGTTTGCTAGGTAGGTGACTGTTTTCTAGTCAACACTAAAACTTCAAAGCTTTAAATGATCATACATGTAAGTGGGTCATTTGTAGTGTGCCAATTATGTTTTAGATTCCATAATTATTTTACAAATATACAGTTGACCAGATTCCATAGATGATACATATAAATGCCAGGCAACATTCTCATGGGAACATTCTTAATTCCTTTCTGCACTCAACTTTATTCTGTTCTGTTGATTCGGCTCCTGACCTCCTTTGCTGTTACTCGGCTCTCACTTTGGAACTCTAGCAATTTATTTTACACCAAAAGGGATCTCAAGAAGAGAAGACTAGCTCCTAGTAATCTTGTATAATTGTACTGCATTTTGTTTATAATAGAACATCTGTGTGAAAGCAAGAAAAAAAGCCCAGACATCAAATTTTCCATTTCGTCCACAGTACTGAAGGATCCCTCTCAGGTATCTATTTGAGAGAGGCTGGGATACCTCTGATCTAAAGAAAGACACTGACTGAATTCAAATTGCAACTTATTTCTTCTATATTTCTGCACATGGGACACAGGATAATGGCTTTTGAACCCTTTGTAGTGCACAATATGTCCCACCAGGAGGCATTTCTGATTCCAAAACAGACTTCACGCCACTTCCCTCACTACCAGAGGGCATCCATCCCAATCAGCTTTCTTCTGCCCTTGGGTTGGGCTTGACCTGACAGGGGAGGTTGACACTGCTGGGGCCTCATTCCTGCAGAAACAGACTAGTATGCCATCACCAGACTCAATTCTGTGATTGTCAAGGCATGCCCAATAGATCACTCCGCCAGATTGAGCTTAATGGGTCAAGAGCGGCATAGTGAACCACAATGTCTTATTTTGACACTGGGCCACACTGAGTCCCTCACAGAAAGGTAATATCCCACACTAGTCCTGTCCACTGGGATATAATGTTTTGACAGCAAACAAGAACAGGAATATCACTCAAAAGGGTATTTGGTGTGAAGGAGGTCTAAAAATGAATTTTCAGGATAGTTTTGGAACAGCATCTGATATAAAAATGCTATCTATTTTATATAAAAATGATATAAAGGTGAGGTCAGTGTAATGGTGCTGGATGATGGATGTGTTTGCAAGACTTTACTAAAGAAAACAAATCACTATGTCAACAAAAGGTAAACATGAGAATGTGTTTGGAAACACAATTTGAAAACACACAGTTAATGAGGTAAGGCAAGGTGAACATGCATACATCAAGGTTCAGTGTTTAAGGTTCCAGGCTACTTTATTATCATCAGCAGCTGTGAACATGTACATAGTGTGATCGCCATAAACCATGGTGCAACATATAGCAACATTCGACAAAGTGGAAGTTATGACAGAACATAACTTAATGGTAATGGTATTGTGTAAAAGGGATGTAAACCTTCCAAAATGACTAGTATTACACCATAAGTATGAATATGGCACAGGAGGCAGTTAGCAGCATTGAACAGTGCAAGGGATGACAGAAACAATACAATAAATGGACAATACAGCAGTGGCACAGTAATGTGAATGGGATGTAAATCTTAGACAACATCAAGACAATATCCAAGATTTTTAATAATGGCATCACATGCAAATGACCATAAAAAACAATAATGCCCAAATGTCTTTTATTTTAGGTGTTAGTAACCAATGGAAAAAAAGATCTTTGAACCCGGGAGAACATTCAGGATAGTCTCCGCCCACAAGTGGGTGGGGAAAACTCATGGGGGGGTGGTGCGGGGAGTGCGGGGGGTGCGGGGGTGGTCCGGAGAGCAGCTGGGTGGCGCCGCGCCGAGAGAAAGAGCAACAAATGGTGAGCGTGTAGGAGAACAAACACTGGTTTTAGACAGTTCAGCATCGATTTTATTAGTTGAAATTGGATTTTACCGATACACTTTGAGTTCTAAGGGTTCACATACAAGAGATGAAGCTTAAGAGGCCGGACAAAGACTCAGAGGAACCCAGGGATGCTTGACTATGGCACATGACAAGAAACGTCTGGGACTAGGAGAGGTTAGAGATGAAACACAAGTAAATGGACAAGGCAGATGGAGAAATGTTAATGAAGACACAGATTAGGCATAAGGACTAAGAGGGGCAAAATGTTACAATCGATTTGATATAAAGCACAACTATAGAATAATCACTAATCATTAGAAGCTGATGATCACAAGTCACTTCATGTGAGTTTAAATCGAGCCATGAGTGTGTGATTTCCAACAAGCCTCAATACTCTGAAGTCCTGTAAAAAGCTGCAGAGATGTTGTAAACCCCTGGATCATTTATCAAGGCCACCTTGGCGGAATGGATACAAGAAGTTAAATCTCTCATTCAAGACCAGACCTGTAGTGCTGAGTTTCCAGTACAAGGTCAGTTTCCTGTATTCCCTACTCAAGATCAAACCCACCAGTAACCCCAGAGTCTACTGCACATTCAGTAGCTTATTTTAGACCTGCAGCACCTTGTGCAAAGATTGTGGAGAGAGCTGGCTTACTTAGTATCTATAACAACAAATAAAACTTTTTCAAGATAATATGTAATGCATGCACATCCACAACTGGCTGTATTTGACTGAGCAGGGCAAACACCAAGATCCCTCCTGACTAAAAGGTTGGAAAATGAGCCAAAAACTAGGTAAAGTACATCTCCTTTAGGCCCGAGCAAGAGCTTGTCGGGCGAACTCAGGCTGTCATGATGAAAGTAATTCCCTGAAACAAACCCCATCTATCATCAGCTCCCCTGGGCACTGCACACAAGCACCACTCCACACATCTCTCTTACCGCCATCGTATCTGCATCTCAACTCCAGTGCCCCCTGTCTCGTCTTTCTCCATAAATTCCAACGACTAGCCACTCGTACTTCAGTGCAGCTCCGCAGTTAGATGAAAAATAAAGGGTCTGAATATGGGGTCTTTGGATCGAAGCCATAGATGAATTCCTTTTGCTACCCTGAAGAGCCTTTCAATAGATTTTTTTGTTTCTGTCAAATATTTGATATTTGATTAGAGTAATACTATATTGGAGCACACCAATTTAGCTCTCAAGCAGGAACCACAAATGTACTGTTAATTTGATTTTCCGATGAGCTGGTCATGATGATGCATCGATCCCATTTCTCAAGTAGTTCCAGAGTCAACTTTCCCATCCCCCCAGCTGAATGTACAGAGGTTTCTGTTGAAGGCAGCGCATGCACTTTAGCCTTGTTTAGCCTTGCCGACATATAATCAATATTATGTAGAAAACAACACAATGGAATCAAACATTTGGAGGTTATGTAGGTCAGGCAAGCTTATTTTAGAAATGAGAATTTTTGTTATAGCTGGCCTGCTGCTATAGCAACATGGATTTTCACCAGGCTTGTGGGTCCACCTCGGTGGAGTTGAAGGTTATGGGTTAAAGAACAATTTACACAATATAGACAGTGCTTAATGGGTTTAAAGCATATACCCATGAACCCAGAGAACAAAAGCACACACATACACTGTCCAGACATTCTGTCTAATTGGTGAGTTCAGCTCCTTTAAGTTTCACCCTATTGCTGACACAGCTTATATAGTCTCCACAAAAGAGCACTCCCAGTAGAATCGGATGGTCTGGAGCAGCTGCATGAGCCTAAGGTCACCATGCATAATGCCATGCATCAGCTAGAGGGGAATAGAGCCCCCCAACATGGCTGTGGCTCTGCAAAGATAGAGCGCTGTCCAATATCTTTTGGATTTGTGATCGGTACCTGACCTAATACTTTTGCGGCTGACTGAAATAAAATCCTCAAAGTAATGTTCCAGCATTTTGTGTGGCGCCCTCCCAGAAGTGTAGAGGTTGTTCCTGCAGGAAAGAGGGAGCAAGCTTTCCATAAATGGAGAAATATTGGATGAGAAGATGTCTACAAAAGGCACTTTTCCATAAGCATACAGGAACCGTGCAGTACTTAAACTGTACTGCGATGGCACGCTTTCCAGTTCATCTCAGCCCGGTAATGGTGTTTCTGATGCATCAGGAGTGCAGTTCTCTCCTGCAGGTTATGGTCGTTGTCCTCCCAAAACCACATCTGTTGAGTTGAACCAGTGGAACGTTTTTCTGTCAGAGCTGCTTTTCATGTCGTGTTTTTTTTTTTATTTTTATTTTTTATAGTGTTGATATATGTGTTAACATCATAGAAAACTCTGTGATACATAGAAATGTATCTTCAGCCCAAACAAACAGTAGCCCTTGTACTTTGTCGACCTCCCAGTTGTGAGTTTGGACCTCCATTGTTGTTTTTCTTTTTGTGCAGACAGTAAAAAAAAACCAAAAAAAAAAACAATGGCCTCTTTCCAAGCCAATCTGTTATCATGAAAACATTTTTTGACCAATCAGAAAGCAGTGACGCAGTCTGCTTGGCTGCAGCCCACTTTCAGCCCTGAAAGCCCCGTCGAGCACGTCTGTGACAGCATGGGTTCGGCTCGGAAACGGGTCTCTTTATTTGTAATGGAAAAAAACATTTGTTCCCAGTACAGCACGGTTCCTTGTGCCAGTGGAAAAGCACCAAAAGGACAGAGTGTACCATTCAGGGCCTCAACACACTGTTCTTCACATCATTGCTTTCCACCCTTGCTTTTTGAGCTTTTGTTATAGTTATAGTTATAGTATATGACAGTTAGGTCTAAACTCGAAATGTGATTGGCTGTTAAAATCTCATTAAGTATCACTCCATCCTATCCACCTGTTCCTTAGCATCAGACCATAGAAGATCATTTTTTAAATAAAAGAGTTTGATGTAAATTAGTGTGTGTACAATGTTGCTTGTTCTTTGCGAATGTAAATAAATATTATTGATAATTATTTCTGAGTTATTATTATTTTACAAGATAAAAGCAAATATGACCGCACTAATACATTGTAGGTTGTTTTATAGAGAGAAATGCTGGCACTGATTTTCTGATCTATGGTGTTTTACTTTCAGCCTTTGTGCCAACAAGGGCAGTGCAACGGAGTCAATATCTGGAATGAACTTGCCTGTATTATTGTATACTTGCGTAAAAATAAACTCACACTAACTGTTATTTAATTAACTGACAATTCTTAAAGACCTTTGTTCTGGAAAATTGGGTTATGGAAGCCACTTACAGATCAAATAATTATATCCAAATCTGAAGCAAACTTTATTTAGAGCTTTTTTTTAACATCTTGTGGAATAATGGGCAGTGACAAACCGTTGGCAGTTCTCTAAATAACACCAGTAATTACAGCCCTGAGTCAGATGGGACTTAGATGGGATGAAAAGGTGAAAGACTGTTGCTGCGTGCCCTCCAAAACACGAAACGGCATGATCCACCCCCACCCCCCCAACCCCTCCACCTACACCTCCCTAAAAGTCAGTAAAACTTCAGAAAGCAAGCGAGCTGAGACCATCCCTTTAAACAGTAACATTCTCTAAAATGTTGCACTAATGGAATTTTTGAGTACAGGAGCTTCAGATTTTTCTTTGCCTCTCAATCCCCACCAATCCCCCCACACACACACACACACACACACACACACACACACAAATACGCACTCACACTTCAAGATAGATCACTCACAGGTTGTCACTTTGATCTCCAGAATAAGGAAGGTTTCCTAAAGCTCCCGTTGAAAGACAGGCAGAAGTTGAGCGAAGGTTGGCACGTGTCTGTACACACTTCCAGTAAGACAGTTTATGGTTCAGCGGCGATGCCAATTCTATTTTTTCCCTTTTTTGTATTTGAACATGCTGTCTTCATTATTCAAGATTTCCATGTTTGTTAAATACAGTCTTTGGGAGGGAATTCAAATACGGTGAGTGATCCGTGAAAACCGCTGCCTCCTGCCAACGCTTGTGTCGGAAAGGAAAATTGTACACTAACTGCATAAGCTGAGATTAAAATATCTGAACGCTCATTTTTAAGACCATCTGCTGGCTTGTTTACTCCAGAGAAAAAGAGAGTGCCCTAGGTTCTTTCTCGAGTCCTCCTTTGGCAAGGAAGTTATACTGTGGAATTAAAACAGGTGGACTAACTTGGCTAACGTCGTGCACCAAAGATTTTGCTTGCAGTATACTCGTACTTATGCTGTTGTTGTGTGTACAGTGTTTGTATGGTCAAAAAAACATCCATTAATTTATTGCTGTTTTTTGTCACTCCTTGGCATCTAAACAACTGGAATAATGTCAGTGATAAACCTGATCCCTGGCGAGGCTACAGCCGTGGCGAGGAATCCAAGAAAGTTGTGGGTAGTTCTGGGTGGGTAGGATGGTCCTCACACTCCCCATCACTCAACATGATATTAGCCAGCATGGATAATACTAAACCCTGCTAATACTTAATCACTGGACAACGCAACATGCTTGAAAAGAACACTAACTATCAAACATGTTAGTTAGAATTGGTAGTAAGTGTCCTCCTCTAAGCGTGTTGAATTGTCCAGCGACATTGTGGTGGCACTAGCTTGGCTAGTTGGTGGAATTAGACGTGTCTAAGTAAAACTTGTCAGTACATAATGTAATTAAATGTAATTCATTGTGTAACAATGCAATTAGCACTGTAGCTACATACATTTAAATGGTAATGCAAAAATGACCAGTAATTCTAAAGGTGAAAGTTAATACAATTAACATGTTATCTTGCAACAATGAACGGCAAAAAATAATACACAGATAAGGAATTCAACTACAATAATATGAATGATGGAATGATGTGTGATAGGAGGATAATTATCTTTGGATCACTTGTCAGTACAAAATGTAATTAAATGAAATTTACTCTGTAAATTACAATGAAATTGGTAATGCTATTATATATATTTAAATGGTAAAGCAATATGACCAATAACTCTAAAGGCTAAAGTCAATGCAACTGACATGCTATCTTGCAACGATGTATAGCAAAAACGAATACACAGATAAGGAATTCATTGACATTCAGTTATTCATACCAACTACAATGAATGATAGGATGATAGGTGGAATGATAGGTGATATGAGGGTAAGTGTCTGGATTACGTTAGTAATCTTTTTATAGTGCCATTCATTTCATGAATTCGTTTTCATCACTTGTATCTGCAGAAGAACTGTGCATGTATACAATCATCCCACTCTTTCATCAATGACTTCTGTGTAACAGCTTTTTTTACTCATTCTACCAGATCTTAAGATCTACCAGCAAAGGCCCAGTGTAAGTTCAGTCTGCAGGCTCGAGACTTGTTAGCAGTTTCTTCAAGCTGGCTGCGAGGCCCACTGCTGTGCTGATGACAGAACTCAGCAGATTGGAAACCTAACATTACTTCAGCTTCCAGAGCACCAAGCTGCTCAAAATGCTGGCTTCAGAGATGCTCTGTTTCTCCAAATTAAGAAACTTTTCTTACAGTGTCTTTCATTTCCAGCATAGAAAAATACTGCAGAGTCATGATGCAAGGGTAGGATAAATAATTCTAGATCACACAAATGTTTCCAGAAACATAAATGATCCTTGTCACAATTGCTTAAGAACATAGATTTGTCAATTCTGACTTAGATTTAATCCAGTTTATGAAGTCTTTTGTCTTTTCTTTTCAATTTACCATACACAGTATGGCTATGCTCAAAATGGTCCTTTGACCTGTAACCTTTTCATGCTACATGGAAGCATTTTAAAAGACCGTTTTCAGCATGATGTTCTTTATCATACAAAATAACTCAATCGTGCATTTCAGGGTTCTTCAAAAACCCTTGAGTAACCAAATTACAAAGTAATGCTACATATTAACGCCTTCAGACACTAGCATAGACGTGCTAGCTAAAGTTAACTAAACTCTAGAGATAAAGATTTATCATCTATGGCAGTGGTCACCAACCCTAGTCCCAATGTTCAGACTGTGTATAGCGTGGGGTAGTCAGAGTGTTAAATGTATTTTGGATTGAAAGCTTTCCAGGAGGAGGAGGATTTATGGTATCCCAAACCCAGGACACCATCCCAGTCCTAGCGACCCCATGCTCTGCATATTTTTGTGTTTTACGGACTCGCCCTACTCGACCCAGCCATCAAAGAGCTTCTTAATGAGTTAATCCTTTGAGTAGGATGTGCTCATTGAGACAACATATTACAATGTGCATAGTGTGGGACTGCCAGGACAGGCACTGGAAACACCTTGTGTATTGTATGGTATATCAGAACTGTGAAACACTACATATCTGAAATTTTGTAATCTGATTTTCTTCTGAAGTCAAGGGTGTTAATAGGTTGTTTGTCACTGCCACAGCCTCCATCCATTTGGGACAGCTTTGCAATACATTGTTGGAACATTGCACTGTGGATGATTGCTTTTGCCTCCAAGTGCATAAATGAGGTCAGGTACAGAGGTTGAAAAGTTCTAGATCACAAATGCCATGCCAACTCATCCCAAAAGTACTGGATGGAGCTCAGTCACTACAGGGAACTGGTTTCACTGCTCCATGGCTGAATGTTGAGGGGGCTTTATTCCCCTCTAGCCCATGCTGAGGGGGCTTTATTCCCCTCTAGTATGCATTAGGCATGGTGACATTAGGCTAACTAGAAGGCTTGGCTGGATGCTGGATGCTTTTGTGGACATATAGTGTCATGAAAGGCAGTAAACATATAAACCTATGGTTACTGTCATGTATAAAGGATTTAATATCATAGATTACCGCCTCTATTATGCTCTTGTGTAAAGGTTTAGAATGAATGATGATGCCTTCTCTGATAGCTGAATTACAACCACCAGAAACAAGTTTACCACCAAGTCCAAGGACAAGCAGGGTGCTCTGAATATGCGTGAAGAGAGATCCTGATAATGCTCAATAAATATACAGCGATCAATAGCAGGCCCTCATGAATATTCCCTGCCTCGCTTGACATTTCATCTCTGTGATTAAGGATGAGTGGAGGTGAGGTAATCAGCCCATTTGTATCAGAACGACTGTGTGCAGCACAAAAGAAAGACCCACCTGTGTCACCGAGCTTCTCAGGCAGCCATCCACTTCCAGGCAGGATGGAGTTAAAATCATTGTGCCGCTGCCAGAAAGACCTGAGATGAAATGTCAAATACTTACTTAGCATGCGGTTGAAAGAGATCAATGCGACTTTCATAGGTTCCCCTCTATATCCTGAGTCTGCCGCTCAAGTAAATGGAAAGGCCAATACACGAACCTATGGTGCCCGGCTGCCAGGTTAATAACTTGCTTCCCGTGGATAGTACAAATTGGGTTTTATTGACACCTGCTATTTCTTTTTTGATAGAGGGAAAGACCTCATCAAATCAGGGACATAGCTATTTGTGACCAGCTTTGTATTTTTCCATCTTGGTCCTCTTTAATCTTCACCTGATTCTGTTTGTCCTCTTTATGGTTTTGTTTTGTACCCATGGACTAAATCATAAAGAGGTTATTCTGAGTTTCACATCTAAAGTAGCTTGTGTTTATTGTTCAACCTTTGGTAACTAGCATCTATGCTTAACTAGGTGTCTTCTTAGCTGAAATAGGGTTTCAGGCTCTTCAGAAACTGAACTGAATGAAAGGCACTGGCTGAATAAGTACTGATTGTTCCAACTTTGTCATTTTAGCAAATACTGGACACACATTTTCACAAAAATGTACTTTTGGTCTGCTTCCTTCATAGTTGGTATGTATGACTGGAATCAGTTTGTAGGTTTACCTTAATACTGTGCATAAGACTAAGAGTCAGACCCATCTGGACCTCCATAAGTGGGCTCTGAGGAGTAGGGTGTGTGTGTGTGTGGGGGGGGGGGCAGCCTTTCAGTCACAAATAATCATGTGGGATTGACCAATAAGAATCATATTTTTCTTTGTTTTTTTGCTTTGATCTATGTGACAATACATCCCTTCCACCATTGTTCACTCAACACTCAGTGTACAAAGTGCCCACAGGAGCACTCAGCAGTGCAGTACAGTAAAAAATAGATGCATTACCACGAGAAAATGCGAAGTGTGATTGTGTTTGGAGACACTCTTTGGCTTGATTATCAAAAGAAAGTTTGAGTTTAAAAAAATCTACTTACACCATGGATTTGAACCAGCGATCTTCTGACAACTGTCTTACCACTGAACTACCAAAAGGGCATAAAAAAGCCATTTATGGTTAAAGACAGCTGAATGCATAGCCACATTCAAGGGGTGATTTTTAATTAAACCACAAAGGCGACACACATCAGTTTTTTAGAATTGACCTGAGCTTTAATGTCTTGGTTTAGTCTGTTTATGGGTTTTGTTTCTCTGTGTTTTGTCCCTTTCTGACCACCTTAGCCAAGATGTCACAGGCTCTTTTTCTGACACACATTTTGAAGGTGACTTGACTATCGGCTCTCTCTCCACACACATTACAGAGCCAACTCAACCACTAAAATAATTGTTTTTAACCATCAATATTCGTCCCTTGATCAACTGATAAAAAATTTGAATTCTCAAGTTTTGACATAGGAAATTAAGAAGAACAATCGATTGTTCCCGTAAGCGCTAATGCAGTTTTCTTCTCACATGGTGTCGTGATGCGGAGTCAGGCGATCACTGTAGTATAACATAGAACCTGTACATCTGTCTTAATCACCCCTTACAGTACGCCTTAAAAAGTTCACACTCATGTACCTCCTAGGCAAAGTCATGCCAAATAATATTTTTCTCTGCATTTATATGAATGTATGTTGATTGTGTATGAAAATAATTATTATAAATAACTGAAAATGTTTGGAGGCAATGACATTAACATCCCACAACATAACAAATGCCGTGAACAGAATCCACTGAGAAACTGCATTAGAAAACCTTGAATTTTACCCAGTAATTTACTGCTGTGAAATTGTCATGCTCAACCAAGCCAAAAACTCACAACACGAGAATCTCATGGTTGAGAGGCAGCCGGGGCCAAGGCAAGCGGTTTGGCGAGCGTCTTTTGCAAACCACACAATTTCTTATTTATCCAGGCCAAAAACCTTAGAGACACGTCGTCCCTTCATACTTCGTCTCCCCGGCCTTGACTGAAAGACGGTTCTGTCAGAGCGTGACGAGCAGAAGACCCCAACATGTGCAACCTTTTGCTGAATGTGCATGCTGTCAGTTGGGCATGGAGCTTTGTGCTAATGCCCTGCCAATCAATGCCAGCTTTGATGGCATTTTTTTGTCATGCAGGACATGGCTTTTTAGACATCTGGTGGAAAGGATGCACTTTCCATAGTGCTTTGGGATATAGAGGTTTTTAGGCACGTATTCTTTTGTAGACCCTTCTTTAAGACTCAGTCAAGCCACCAGCTTTATGTACCAACTGCAAATCTCCTTCCTACTCCACCAACTGCCAAGTAAGGGTCAGAAATGTAATTAAAAAGGGTTCACTAAAAGTAGAGAAATGAGCACATCAAGAAAGGCCATTGAAGGTGTTTTCAATGGGGCCAATTAGGTCCGCATGAATGGAACAGAGCCTGAGCAACGGACTGTCTCTTTAATCCGGTCCAGTTTATCAACCGGTGATACATAATCATCTTGTATGACCACCGACTACCATTCATCTATCACTGCAGCAATCCATCCACCAATCCTTCCACACATGCATCCATCCACCCACCCATCCACCCATCCATACATCCATCCACCCGCCAGAGTTGCTTAACCTTCACACAGTGGTCATAGGGTCTCAGGTGGAGAAACACTCTGGACAGGTTGCCAGTTCACTAACTACCAGCTGCATTTACTTCAGTAAACAAATATCCCACTGTGAGAAGAAAGAAAGGCAACAAAGAAGAAAAAACCCTTGAAAGAGAGCATTTATCTCCTGAATAGCTTGTGTAAACTCTGTCTGTGCTCTGTGCTGTATCATAATAAAGAAATCCAATAAATAGGATGGTACTGGGGAAGTTTTAATGGGTTTTGCTGTTGTGCATAAATGCAGATCTTTTGGTTGTTAAACAAGTGAATAAAAAAAGAGAACAAATTTGGTCATTTTTGCATGGCTGGAGAATTCAACCCTGCACTGCTCTCTATAAATGTTAGAGAAAGGGTTCAGAAAGAGACTCTTCTCTAGCTTTGTCAGGGCGCCTCAAGAAAACATCTGCCTTCATTTTACTAATCTGTGGCCTGAAGGAATGACTCAGTATGTTTGGGACCTGCATTGTGATTTAACTAAAGCTTCTGTTGATCATCAGACAGGCTTAGTCTTGTGCTAATAATTACAGCAGTGGCTTTTTAAAGGAAGATGATACTCACTGAAGTCGATATCTGCTAAGACAATGGAAGTGTACGTGCCTCTGCAAGATTTGAGTGTGCAGTCCAAGGCAGTATTTAAGGTGATCTTCTATAAAACAGTTCAAAATAAATGACCATAGTGAGTAAGAATATGAAGATAAATTAGATTAAAGGGCCTATATCATATTTTATGTTTTATTTTTAAGTGACCTATGTCCACTTATGCCATGTATTATAGGTTTATGTACCAAAAACAGTCAGAATTTATTTTTACCTAATTTTCCAACACCTGTATATTCATAACATCAAAACAAGCTTTGGTTACTGTGTCTTTATATGTAAGTATATGTAAACATTTAAATAACCTCTGTATGGATTGGCCTTTTATTATTCCCTGCTCTTTCAAAAAGCAGTTTAGATTGAAGCACTGCTGTAACTCCAGTTGAATGAGATGTGGTTATATGTAAATGTATAGTTTTTTTTTTTGTGACAATACAGTAAACATTACATTTAAAATGGGCTTAGTTCTAGACTGGAGAGTGAATTGTACATTTTGAAATGTTTACATACCAAAATGTTTTCTTTTTGTGATAAAGGCCCTTTAAAATTCCCAAGCTATACTTGCTGTATCAGCGGGAGAAAAATTAAAAGTAAAAGTAAAATCGAAATAAACGAATTAATGAACAGAATTTGGTCCTTTTTGGGAATTAAAAAATAAAAATAACCAAATGATTTTATTTCATGTTGATACATTCTTGGACAACACCACAGTATAGTTGCATGAGTGGCCAAACGTAAAAAGTCTCCCACAATATTGGCACATAAGCAGCAAGGGCAACATGAATATACTTAGTACAAACAGTATAAAACATACATGCTTTTATTTCATTTTAAATCTTTTTTTCCTCATTTTTTAAATATATATTCATATTCATCTTTTTTTTTTGTTGTTTTCTTTCCACAATTTCTCCATACGTTGTGGGGCAGTTAGAAATTCCCGAAACAAATTAAAGCCATATTCTGCCTTGAGTGAGTGGATGTTTGGGGAGGAAGTGGATAGTAATGTAAATGTAAATCAATGAAATACCAACCTTATTTTTCTGAGTACAGGCCAAAACAGCAGCCTTCTTGTGGTGACATATCCAGTTTACTTTAACATCAAACATATCAGGCATGCATTGACAACTGCTACGTGAACACCTCTTTTTTTTTTTTCTTTTCTTTTTTTAAACTCTGGAACACTGTTAAGTCTGTAGAAATTTAGCTATTGTATATCCAATGCAACACATATCGCAAATTCTCCCAAAGTAGCCGGAAAACACAGTCTATGGTCTACGGACCCTCACAATGTGGCCGACTTGCTGGAAAAAGATGTGAAGAGAATGCTCAGACATATCAGGTGGAAGAAACAAAGGGGCCTTTCTGAAGGACCACCATAAAAAAAAGGGGAAAAAAAAAAGAAAAATGAGAACAGGGTTGACATCTCCAAGAGAAGAATATGGCTTTAATATAATGTGCATTCAAGAGGCAAGGAGGAGAAAGAAGAAGAGCAATAAGAACAAAAACCTCCCAACGGAAAATGTAAAAAGTTCAACAGCAAAAGGTAACAGGAATGCTAAAGAACCACACAAACTCGCACGGGGAAGTCCAGAAAACTTGCAGTTTGGAAGTACATGTAAAGACAAGAGGCGGCCCCCCTCGGGCCCCGTGATCCTTTCGCTGCGCTGCTGCCCTTTGAGAGACACCCTGAAGAAAGTTCCTTTTTTGAAGATTATCAGAGCAAAACACCTTGAGAAAGGTCTTTATAGGGCCGGTACACATCGGGAGCTGAGATTTGTGCCTTCGCTGAGTACTGTCCCGTCCATTGAATTCTGTCCAATATATTTCCTCTGCTGGAAAAATAACAGAACATAACAAAACCCCAAACAACAAAACATTTTTTTGTTAATTTCTTTCATTCTGTCTGTTTTTTTTTTTTCTCTCTGTGTTTTTTTTTCTTCTGGCTCTTATCCAAGGACATATTAAAATATCAACTGATATCCTCAAATGTAGGTACAGTTCAGCCCAATCATTGTCCTGGAGCTTGGATGTGAGTGGGCAGCACACCAAAGGGACATAAATCCTTCTTTTCCTCCCTTTTCTCCTTCTGCCAAACAAAAAGGGCAAGAGACCAAGCGTCCCTCACTGATTGCTTCCCTTCTTTGATGCAGGTCCTTTAGATCACAAGGTCATTGTAGCTCACATACTTCTTCTTTGCAGCTGGACCTGGGAAAAGAAAGAGGAAGAAAGATAGCTTTTCTTCTGAGATTTTTTTTTCATGTAGACAAATATTTAACAACCAATTAACTGGTCATGATAAGAAACTATTAATTCAAGGTATTCCATATTAGCCAATATAGAATGGGTATAAAACCACAAGAAGTAAAGAATTTTCTGAATCCACAGGTGGATACATTAGGACAAAAGTGCCAGGGAACGCAATATAAAATGTACAAAAATGTTTGGATGAAGCTAAAATTGAGTGCAACATTAAAGGAATACTTGGCAAAAAAATTCAGATTGATCAAATTCCCCACTTTCCCCAGATGTAGGCACTTACCTGGCCTGTACTTTAACATTAGCAAAGCGGTTGTAAGGAAGACTGATCTTGGATCAGATTCCTTCAGATTTATGAAGACCATTGTCACAAAAACAAATTCTAAATCAGTGCCCTTACTGCTAAGGCAGCTTGTGAAAACAGACCCTGTTGTTCAAGAAGCCTGCCCACAGCATTCAGCTACATGGTGATGTTTTGTGCTAAACTGCATTCACAAGTCTGCACCACATTAATAAAGAGCTGGATGTGGTGTGGTTTGAGTGGGTTGAGGGATGTATTTACAGAAAAAGATTTTGGTGACTATATACATACTTCTAGTGGTTGTTAGCAATGTTTGCAGCTTTGGTGTTAAACTAATGAAGAAAATTTGAGGGGTCACAATAACCAATTACATTTAGGATAAACTGAAATTTAGAAACTACTCATAACTTATTATTTACAAATAATAATAATTATTATTATTATTGACAAATAAAAGATAGAAATCCAATAAAAAAAAGCTTAAACAACAAGTTATCATTCCAAGAACAGCCTGGGCATGGAGGTAATGTTTTTACAACCAAAGATTAACAACTCTCCCAGGCATCAACACCACTAAAGGAGACTAACAGCATGAAGTAAGTGGGGAGAAATGAGTGGCTGGTTGAGGGAGTGAATGGATGAATGATTGGCAGGTAGTTGTGTGTTAGCTAGTCTGAAACTAAAGATGAAGCAAGTTAAACTTTGAAATTTTTGAAAGTGTTTACATCGACTATTATGGCATTTTTTGGAAAGGAAAATGGAAAATATGAAAAAAAAAAAAACAACACTAAAAGGCCTTAATGCGGCTGTAACGGTCTGACCTTTCTGACTCTGAGTTAATGCGTTTCCAGAGCCTCTCTGTAACTAATAGAGTTAATCCCAGAATTATCATGTTTGTTTTTCAGAGACACATTTTTTGAGCTCTTTTGCAAGTCAAAGTATTTCCAAATCTTTCAAATTAAAGGTCAAGAAGCGAAGAGATCATAGTGACCTTTAAGTTTCAGTTACTCATCACATATTTGAAGTAAATGTCACTTCTCCAAAAAAACAGGTCTTCTGAGAGACGAGTCCTTGAGAAGGGTAGGATTTAATTAGCCATTGTCAATATTAAATATATTAAATGCTGATGATGATTCATTCATGATCAAGGTGCAGAAGAGGTAAGGGCAACCTAACCTGACAAAAGTGAGAGAGGCTGTGTTCTAGCTGAACTGAATTTCTACAAAAATACAGTTTTTATACTGCATTTGTTACAGCCTGGTACCCTTGAGCGTGTCTTAAACACAGACATTTTAAGAGGGAGGTAGGGGATATCTTGTATAGCGGGGCAAAGAGAGACTGACCCTTGTTTAAAATCTCATTCGCCCGGACGGCTGTTGGTGCCTGACATACTACAGCGGCAGTCCTGCATTTCTGCACCTAATGAATCTTCCGTATGAGGGAAAAAAAAGCCATTATCCGATGCCTGACCTCAGGCGGGACATCTGTAAAGCAAGCGGCTCTATAAATTCTTTAATGCCTCTCATCTCTTTCCTTCAATCCACATGGGACAAACTGAGGTTCTGCCAAACTTCTGCCCACTGAGGATGGAGGAGAACAATTACACTGGAGAATGGAGATGGATCTAAACTTCTTCTCTCTAGAACAGGTGCTAACAAGAGTTTAGACAGAGCTCTCAATGAGAACTAGAACAGTGATCAGTTGCACACCAGACATTTGGGGACACTTTGTCTTCTTTAGAAGCATGAATTTTATATGTGGCGCTGTATCATCATACACTACGAAACACAATGTACTTAAAATGTGCTTAACTCTACCTTAATTTATGCCTGAAAATACACCAAACCCCTTAATTTGAATTAAGTGGCCATTAATTTGTGAACCAATCCCTTAATTTTACCTTAAAAGAGGATTTAAAGCATGAGTGTGAAACCCCTTAATCTTAAATATAAGGCATTAATTCAAGAGATCCTATTATTTAAGGGGCAAATTTTAAATTCAGTAGTAGTTACCCCTTAATCAGTACACTTTTCCCCATAATTTTTCCTTAATTTACTGGAAAGTAAGGTCAAAATTAAGGTAATTTTAAGGGGTAAATTAAGGGGTTTGGTTTCATAGTGATAATAATGACAAACTGTTTAACATACGCTTTTTGAGTAACAAGGGTATCATTAGTGTTACTAGAATGCTATTTTTTTGTAACTTATAAATCTATATATTCATTTTTGATGCACTGATTACTCTAAATGACTCTAAATAACAAAACAAGGTCAAGGCCAATACGAAGATTCACTACAGTTCCCAGAGCTAGAATTTGGAGCATAAGAAAATAAGAAATACTCCACAAAGCTGCATTGTGCCCACAATTGCGTGGAATGTTTTGAACATAAAACATGAGTTGGAGTTTAAACAGAAGCTTTGAATTTGTAGCTATATTAAAGTGGTTAATTTTTTTTTATTTCTGATGTTTTTTTGTCCTGATATCTAAGGTTTCGATTATTTTTGATAAGCTAGTACTGCGCGAGCAGATGGCATGTGTTAGGGGTGTGGATGGGACAGGTTGTGTCACAGGTTGATGAGTTTTATATGTATTTAATTGAGACTCATCGATAAAAAGACGTTCATTCTTTATAGCCATTTGCTGGGAGTCGCACAGATGAGGTCCAATCAATATAATGTTCATTTAGGATTCTAAGTAGAGTGAAGAAATTGTGTTCACGCAGATCTAATCAGCCTGCTGGTCATCGATTTAGCTCCTTAAAAAAACAAACAAAACAAAAAAAGGCATGGAAAAAACCCTCACAATTTATTCTTGCTGTTAGGACTGCCGTGCTTCTCAGCATCTAGAATGAAACTTGCCTCGAATTTGCATGCGCCACTAACATTGAATGATCGCTTCTGCTTCTTATCATTACGGCCCACTCCCCGGAGAGCCAGAGCATTCCAGGGTTCAGGTGATTTGCATATGTACGTATCTATAAATATTATTTAGAGGTAAAGAGCTAAGGCTGAGAGAGAGATGGAGACAGAGAAAGAGAGAGAGAGAGAGAGAGAGAGAGAGAGAGAGAGAAGGAAAGAGTGTGAGGGTACACCTTGCACAGATGGTTCACGACTCTTTTGGGATCTATCCCGAGGTCTGCTGCAGTGTGTGGGGAATTGAGCGGTGGGACGCGATGCCTTCCATGCTCGAGTGTGTTTTTCACTCACACATGACCACAGCATTCACACACTTGTCACAATGCACAATTTTGCCGCTAATCGTTTTGCACTGATGCACCAGATCAAAGCGACTCTTGTACTTGTTTAATAAAATGTTCCTCATTTGTTAATAATATAATAGTACAAGATGCTGTAAGTCATTACAACTTTATAACTCTTATTATTTTTTGCACTCGCCCCTCTACACACAAAGACACGTAAGTCCCAGGATGGTGCATCTAGTAAAAAAAAAAAAAAGCAGCTGTAAAGCCCCACAGCTGGGATGTAGGCCCAAGTCTCAGCTGCGCCAGGAGCCGTCTGTGGTCAGAGGTCCCCGAGGACGTAATAGGCTTCATTTGCACTGGGAGAGATGGACACCAGGGGCTTTTTTCTCCTTTTCACTTGGGTGTGTGCATCATTCAGCCTACAGCCTAGGGTTTTTGACTGAAGGCAGTGGAGAATCTGATAAGGATGTCTCCAAAAAGGAATACTCCATCATTTTTAGCGTGGTTGCTACACAATCACAGTATTGCTCTTCTCAAGCTTTATTATTATTTTTATTCCCTTTTTTTGGCGCCACTTCCAACGTCAAAATGTACATTATAATCCGGTGCAGCGCGTGTGCATTCAGAGTTTGGATCGGTTGATACGGGCCGAGTATTGATCATTTAAAAAAATCGCTAACCCTTACCCCCTCAGAGTTTCAGCGGTAAACAACCAGACAATCGTACTTCGCATTTCTTGCAGAAATACATTTACTGTTCAGAGATCTAGTGTCCAGAAGATCATTGTGGACAGTTATTGTGACACGCCTGCCTGTTTTTAGAAAATAAACTCTCAAAAGGTTCAAAACACACTTCACTGGGCTGAATTATATGAATTAAATGTATAGACCAACTGAAATCTGATTGAGTCGGTTTAACATCAGTGTATGCTCTGTTCTTTCTGAGTACCTGGTAACACATCAAAATGGTAACAAATAGTAAGGTGCAGATGTGTCAGACAGAGATTAGGTAAAATAAAATACTGGAGTATTCCTTTAAGCAAATCAGGGAATTAATTCTCGTTAATCTGCCATTCAGAGATGACACAATGCATTCCTGGTCCTTTGCAATGAATATGAAACGAGAATATGATTTTCTTCCTTCACTGTTCGGAGACATTGCAAGATTGTCATCAGGTCTTTGGGTGAAACTTTCTGAAGTTATGATGAATGACTGGGAACGGCCTATTAGCATTTCCTTCACGTCCTTTCCTCCAGCCTTTAAAAATGGAGCAAGGTCATAATGGAAAAAAAGAGGAGAAGATTAATTTGGTCTTAC
This sequence comes from Alestes dentex, assembly GCA_037576975.1. Classification (NCBI taxonomy): domain Eukaryota; kingdom Metazoa; phylum Chordata; class Actinopteri; order Characiformes; family Alestidae; genus Alestes; species Alestes dentex. Next base: position 8,197,541 of record JBBIGA010000132.1, on the reverse strand, counting down.
CTGATAAATTATGAGAATTAGCCTGTTGGAAAAAACAGCATTTGGTGAGCCGTTTCTCAGAGGCCAGAGGAAGCAGAACAAGAGATTCTAATTGGTCTAAATAGCCATGCCATCTGAGATTACATTTTAATTTCAGGCCAGACTTGCGAGGGAGGCTCTATTACCTCAGATGTAAGTGATAAAAATGAAACGGAAGGGTGATCAAATAAGTCAAGGAGAAGCATTTTCTTGACATAAGTGGGGTCAAGAAAATGACAGCTAGCCTATTGGCTAGTCCTGTCTCCAAAAAAGGAGTGCATCCTCCAGATGTGCTAATATGACTAATAATGAAGCTAATGGGAGCCAGTAAATGCAATTTAGCATGCTAACTAGCACTTATTAGCTTTCATTTCTTATTAGCAATGTTAGCATTTTTTTCAGGAGAAGCACTCCTTTAGCGCAGGACTGTGCTCGCTCTGTGCAGGCCTGCACTTGCCAATGTGGTCATTCCCTGTGAGTGAGTTCATTCTGCCATGAATGGGAGAAGCTCATGCCAGAGCAAGCCAAAGGCCAAAGCAGCAGGGGATCAGCACCGAAACAGACTTTCTGCAATGATACACTGGAAAAACATGATGGTCAAGCTACTTTCATGATGCTTTTGAACACTGAGGACTGTAGACTCTCTTTTTACAAAGTGGAAATTGATGTGAAACTCCTTGCTCCAGAATGGGTGTCATATAAAAAGCACATTTCAGATCACTATGGATGGGTATTGTTAGGGTTTTACCGATTTTGATACTGATACTGATACTGCTTTTTGGTACGGATACTCAATGATACTCTTATTCATATTACTACCTAGAATTTGGTGCAAAAACAAAGACATCACACCCCATGATTTCATGGGGCATTAATGGGGCACTGAATGAATTAATGCCCCATTAATGCCCCATATATGCTAATATTATACATTGTAATGAATTGGGCAGCCAAAAGGCTATAGGACACCTTTGTTATATTTTTGTGCCCCTTTTATGCCATATTATATATGACCTGCAGTAGTGAAAAAATCAATGCAGAGGATATGCTATTGAGCAAATCTAGAAGAAATGAATGAAAAAATGATTTTCGATCATCAGATCTGACAGTTGACTCACAAATCATTATTATAAAAAGGTGATTTTATAAAAGTATCTGTTCAGAATGTCATAATGTGTCCATAAGATGACTTTACTACAGCATGTTAAAGTAACTGGCAGCTTAGCATATCATACCCAAACTTAAAAACTCTGCAGCTCTATTATCTAAAAGAATGAAGAAAGAAAAGCCAAGCCAGGTTTTGAGTTGAAGGTGGTCCCAAGCCTCCCCGTAAAAGTAAAAGGATTTCACATAAAAGATTTAATTTGGGGGTCTTGTCTCATTTCCTTGAATAAAATTTGAACTCTCAGTGCCCTCATACAAGGTGACTATCTTTCATATTTTTCATCAAGATTAGACAATCCCTCCCCCCCCTCGTTCTGGATTAAAAGTGGGCTAAGAGATACAGATCAAAGCAAAGCTATACCACACAAAACTGAGAGTGCAGTGAACATGCTTTAAAATGCCAAGTTCAAGTTTATTTTTACACTTTTCCTCATAAAAATTTAACGTGATGAAACTTTTAACAGCAGCTTACTAACCCTTCACAGACGAGCTGTTTTGATGCGCTGAAAGATATGAGGTGGAAAGAGACTGGGATGAAACCCTGGCTGAGGTGACACCTTCAGTATTTGTTGATTTTAAATATTTTTTGAAAACACCACATTTAGCTGTATACATTTCAAGCCACGTATCCTGTGCAATGGCTTTTACTCGTCTTCATTTTGGGATTAATTTAATGGTAAAATGCTGTAGCATCCACAGCACTGGGTGTCATCAGTGTGCACGTCTTTAAAATCAATGGTGTTTAAGGTTCTTTATGCTGTGTGACATGTCTGGTCTTAAAAATAATTCATACTGTAATATTGACATATATGGAGTTGAAAGGCTTAACTTCACATTGCATTGCAAAATTAATATACATCAGTACAAAGATTGAATCCCCCCCCCCACCAAATACTTGCCAGCAAGTATTAAATGACTTGGATAAGACTGAGGGGCAAAAAAAAAAAAACTTTATAGAGAAATTACCAAATTTGTTTGATGGTTGTTAGATCTGAAAGTGCAGATTATGAATTTTGCGGACAAATTTTGTAGATAAAAAAACAGTTCTGGCTGTGTAAGGCTATGTGTTGATTACATTTACCGGTATGCTTCACCTGGTTTTGAACTAACAAGGTATGGAAATGTCTCTAAAATCCATGAAAATCTAATCAATTCAGTGTTAAATGGGTTTGTTTGGATCCCCTGATGAGATAGCTTTTGGTCTTCTCGTTAAAGAGGCTCCTCTGCAGTTCAGCCTTTCACAAGCTCAGATTCAATTTAAGCTCGGCGCTTCAGGGATGGCTGACATTCTTATGAGTCAGCCCTCCTGACGTAACGTCCTTATCTGTACCTTTGATAAGGTTGATACCTTTGAGGGTGCACCTGAAAGAAAAACCTAAACTGTTTCCCAAAGATATGGAGAGCAAGGAGGCTGGAGTTTTATTCAATGACCCTTTGATTTCAAATAAAGACACGGTGCAGGCACCAGGGGTCCATCTGAGGTCGAAGCAGTCCCCCTGCAGGCCGCGCTTTATTTAAACAGGCAAAATCAACATGCATCAATAATGTGCACACTCACATTATTTGGAAATATGATGAGCACAACTGCTAATGGGATTCAGTGCCTTCCTCTTTTATTCTCCCACAGATACTGCTGAAACTTTTATATTGTCTTTGGAAAATAACTTTTGCCAACATCAGCAGGCATTTCTTTATGACCACATAACAAAACGTTTGGAATCAATGTAAAAAAAAAAAACTGTTTGCGAAGAAGTTCTAAAAAGATATTCCAGAAGGGTGAGCTGACTGAGCACAGCCTTATAATATTAAAATGCTTCATTGAGTGCAAAAATCTGAATAACCCCAAACAAATTACATGTTTTGTTGAAAAAAAAGTTGTTTTTTTTTTCAATATAGTGCATTAAAATGTGCTAAGGTGTGTTCTGTGCATTTAGAAAGCTGTAACATTAAAAACACCGGACTAATACTGGGTACGTTCAAAACAGCACCCATTGGTCTTCTTTAAGGTGGATAGGAGTTAGCAAGGGCACTCTGACAGGCTAGCCTTTATACCCTGTGTGCATTAATGAGCCTTGGGTGCGCAAAGACTCTGTAACCAGTTTAACAGTCATCCTTCCTTAGACCACTTTTGGTACTTACTAAACACTCTTCCTCAGTCAGATTCTTTCTGCTTTCCTGCTTTTCCTGTATCCAACACGTCAACTTCAACAACTGACTGTTCACTTACTGCCTAATAAATCCCACCCACTGACAGGTGCCACTGCGACAAGATAATCATTGTTAATCACTGAACGGGGTCTTGGCAATCGACAAGAACTTATTAATTAACTGTTATTTCATTGTGTCAAAGATACAGTGACAATAAAGTATCTATCTATCTATCTATCTATCTATCTATCTATCTATGCAAAATGATTATAAAAAAAACTGAATTGTTGAATAAAAAAATCTAAAGATAAATTTTGGTGGATTATAATATTTGCTTTACGATATTTAACAGCTATTTCTCTGTAAAAAAAAAGCAAACTTTTGAATGGTACTGTAGAAAAGTCATTTGCTCAAAGACCCACAAAATAAAAAAGTGACTCATACTAGACCAAGCTGGACTGCTAAGCCCTTTGCTGGCCCTGGTATAAAAAAAAAAGAAGAAGACCTGAATTCGTCATCAGCAGACGTGCGTCATCAGAGTTAAATCAGCCCTTAAAATAGGTGTGGTGGCGAGTTACTCACTGTTGGGGTCTACGTTTTCACACAGCTCAGTCTTGGCCTCGCCGTTGGGCCGGTCGCTGGGCTTGTGTGAGAGGCGTGACGACATGGTGGCGGCTGTCACCACAGCCTTGAAGCTGCGCTTGCGTTTCTGCACGTTGAGTTCCGGGTGGAAGATGATGACATAGACTTTGGGCATGTAGAGCATGCCCAGCGCCACTGACGCACTCAGGTTCATGGAGATGGTCAGCGTGGTGGTCTGGATGTACAGCTGGAGAGCAATATGGAAAAAGAGAGTCACCAGTGAGGCTGACTGACGTTAAATAAACTGTGACATACAGGCAATATTTATCTTTTTGGTCATGTGATGTACCTTTATCCACATTTATAACAGTGTGTCATACAGTGTCCAAAACCACATATTCTAAGTTGGTGGCCTAGTGGTTAGGGCGTTGCCCCTGCAATCAGAAGGTTGTGGGTTGAATCCCAACTGCTAGTGTAAATCACTGAGGTACGCTTGAGCAAGATACCTTCCCCACACACTGCTCCCCAGCGCCCCTCATTGGTAATTTCACATTGTTTACACTGTGTACTATGCTGTGGTGTGGTCATGTGTGACTGTAAGGGGCCACTTTACTTTAATCTTTTTGAAATTACCTTTAATATTATTATTATTATTATTCCGTTATTTAACCAGGCAACTCAACAAGCCAAGAGTATGCTAACATTCACTTTCATTACTTATTAGCTACATTAGCAAACATAACTACAGTGTAACACTGAAAAAAGGGAACTTTGGCACCAAACACTGCTTGGATAATCATATTCGGATGAAATTTGCTTTAATTCTATTGCTTTAACTGTCCTCAATACTAATTCTTCACGACAACGCACTAGCTTGCACTGCTGATCACAATTACAGATCTCACTAACCCTAACCCCAACTATAAAAAAAGAAATGAAAGTTAAGCATATTTAAACATATTTCTTCTAACTGAATCCAAGCGTTTCTGCATGTAGGACACATGCTCTTATTTTTTTATAAGCAGCTCTTAAAGTCCATCTTAAATTATTTAACTTCTTCTGTACCACTAACATTATAATGTCTTCAAATCTAAGAATCCAATCCATATTCTTAACCATTCCAGCATTTTACTTGAGCTACACCATACAGCTCTGAATGACTAAGTAAAGTCTGCTGTGAGCCTCCCATAGTCAGATGTGAGATTTTCTGAAATATGTACAAAAACCACACAATCATTAAAAAATAAAATACTCCCAAAGGCACAGACAGTATGCCTTATCAACATGGACAGGTTAAGAAAAATGCATTCTATGTGTCTTCCAGCAGTGCAGGGGTGCAAATGTAGTGCAATACCGCACATGAATCTTTCATGAATTGTGGGCTTTTCTGATGAGGCGATCTTTACCACTCCTTCACTTACTGGATAATGTCATAGCTGACTTGATGGGCCAAATGGAATATCTATCACTTTTTCATGAGTTTTACTGAAGTGGTATCACCCATCACAGGCCAGACTGGGCATTAAATAAAATGTGGGTAAAGGTGAGTCCCTGGGTGGCTAAAATATTACACTCTTCTCACTGTTTGATGCCACAAAATATGGTAATTCAAAACCAATGAAGTAAAAAAATAAAGGTCTTGCCAATTGAGCAAATTAAGGTGATACTTTATCTTAACCCTGTCATGGAAGATGTCACATGCTGTCATGTTTTGTCATGACAGATTACGTTTGTTAATATAACATTACTGGTAACTGACATGCTAGATGCTAGACGCTGAATTAGCATGTGGCAGACACTGCAGTGTTTGTCATGGTAAATTAATGATAAGGTTACTATTACTATTATATTACTGAACAAGCCGTCATTATTTGTGCTGTTAAGCCACCTCATGGCAACACGTATAAACTGTCATGACATGTTTGACAGTCAACATGTGTGCCACAAGATTTTAGATTTTTGAAATTAGCATGTAACATATTAGCCCGCTATACTGTATATAT
>JBBIGA010000132.1:8166795-8191526 GCA_037576975.1 Alestes dentex | reverse complement strand
CCCCCCCCCCCCCCCCCCCCCCCCCCCCTTCCCCCCCCCCCCCCCCCTCCACAAACTGGCACTTACTATCCGGGGTGAACTCGCTAAAGGGGATCTAAGGCTTAAAAAGTTTGAAAACGACTTCATCACATCAATTCCAAAGCACTTCAGATTAACTGCTCTGTCTTTTGTGTGTGTGTATGTCTGTGTGTGTCACTGTTCAGCAACACAAGACAGACCATAAATATGAGACCTCATATTTCACATGCCAATGTCCGTTCAACCAAAGTTCGTGCCACTGCTAAAGACACATCGAGCTGGAGACACATCGAGCAGATAACTCCCTTACTGTCAGTTGTCTGTCATATACAAACCATGTCAAGCATGTGTCGCTCGTGGGAACCCAAAGCAGGTATTATGCCACATTAATGTCTGCTGGAACTGTCCCTTCCCTCTGCAGGGCTCTGATATTTCAGACTACCCAAGAGGGAAGAACATATGTGGAACTCTGCATGCATACATTTACATAAGGACAGCTGTCATCCACTCCAGCCTAGCAGAGGAATCTCTGTCTGAGGTATCACATCTGTGTTTTCTGTGAAATGGCCTATATTGCTTTTCAGCTTAAGCATTTCCCAGCAGGCTGTTTGTTTCTGAATTAGAAACAAATTAATTTTTTTTTTTCTTGAGTCATCACACTGCAGCAACTGTAGCTCATTCTAAGCTGTGAAGAAAATAAATACATCCCCAGCAATGATGCGAACACATATTTGCGTTCCAGTGCTTTGGGTGACCCTCATCAGGTCTTTAAGATCAGTATACATTTTTTAGCAATTCAATTAATGTTTGAATATATGAATGTTTTTTACATTGTTCTTTTTTATGATGGTGGATCTGCTGTAAAGGGTTATAATTATAGAGTCATAATTAGTGCAATCATAGTATAGGCGCTTTCTTTTTACTAGTTGTTTAAATTTGGTGTCCACAGGAGCAAAATGTGGACACCAAACACGAGCTGGCGAATCAGCCACATCTGAGGTATGTGTGAAAGGTGTTTTCCTTTCAAACTGACAAAATGCAACAGACTTTGAAGACGTCTGGTTGAGAAAATAGATGTTTATTGACCTTCAGCACATTATTTTTTATTTATGAACATACCCACTTTCTCTCATCACCTCACATCTGACGCCTCTGAACTCAGCCGTGTGTCACAGTTTCCTGTCCTTCCTCTGTTGCTATTTGCTTTGTTACTAAATGTCCTGGACAGCTACACTAACCTTAATACACTAGGTAATGTAAAACCCTCCCAGCTGTCAAAGAGAGCATCTATAAATACCCCGTCTGCTGGATTCTCTGCTGAAAGATAAGATAATTTGCCATTTAAAGCCCAGGCCCTCACAACAACATCCCCGGCCAACTCTGTGATTAATGGTGTGGTCAAATATAGCCAGGCTATTAGTCTCATGTAAAAAAGGGGCCCAAGCACAAGGTGTCATGGGGAATAGAGTCATGGAGGGAAGGAGCATAGGTGAGAGGGAGGCAGGGAGGGAGGGAGGGTTAATAAATGAATACTGTACTCTGATCAGAGAGAGAAAGGATTGCCAGCTGCAACCCACACCATCAGGTCATGTTCTCTCCTTCCACTGCAATATTACCACGTGGCAGGTGTTCCATATCAAAAGGGCTCCAAGGTCACGGTGAGGAACGAGCAGGCGAAACATGGTGGTAAGTAAATCAAACAAAACCTGCTCTGCTTCACATGCAGTGTGAATTCAAAGGGCAATAAAAAGTCTTATTCAGGGCCATAAATATTTGGACATTGGCAAAGTTACTGTTATAGCAAATTAAAGATGAAATCAAATTTGGGTAGCAGGTGGCCTGGTGGTTAGGGAGTTGCCCCCTGCAATCAGAAGGTTGTGTGTTCGAATTCCAGGACTTCCACCGGCACCACTGAGGTACCTTTGAGCAAGGTACCGCCCCCACCCACTGCTCCCCGGGTGTCACTGTTGCCTGCCCTACTGCCTCACTCAGATGAATGAGTGAAAAGCAGAGGACTCAAGCAATTTCCTCCAGCATCAACTTAGCATGTGAAAAGTATGAGCTTGACATGCTTTAAATGGAGGCTATTTACATCCAAATCAGGATGAATTCTAACAGTGTAAAGGGCTATATTATTTCCTCAGATTTTACCAAATCGTTTGAAACTGGATAGTGTTTCACATACTGCCAAAGCATCCAAGAGTCTATCGCCAGACCTTAATCCAGTCTAGCGTGCATTTCCTACTGAAGGTATGCCTTCAGAATGTTCAGAATGACTGAAGAGGAGCTGCAGTGAAGGCCTGACAGAGCCTCACCAGGTAAGTCTTGACCTCAAGCACTCACTGACTGTAAAGGATCTATAAACACATATTATGATAAAGTATAATTATGCTAGTTTGTCCAGTTCTGCTTGAGCCCATAAAAACTGAAGGGGCTACATATGAATATAGGTAATGTTAATACTTGAATTCAAGTGGAGCATTTGCCCTTTGAGCTTAAAATCATTATTTCATTGCAACTCCACTGTGCTGTAGACAGGTAAAATAATGAGGAATTATTTTGTTGACATGCAAACCTTTATGGTTCTAACTGTATGCCTCAACACAACTTGTGTTGCTAATGTTCCTAAATATAGCTTTGAAGATAAAAGTTGTTTAAAATATGTTTAAATTACATATGTTTTTTGCTTTTTAAAAATACTTCCTTACATTAGCATATGTTTTAATAAATCATTTGTCCTGGAATCCCACTGTCCTGCACATGTTTGTGTTTTTCTTGCTCTTCAGCTCAAACAAGGATTTTTTTAATTGGCTGTTGAGTTGGACCAGGCTTGTCTGGAGTATGGCAAACTCTATAATGTGCACAGCAAGAAGTGTTTCAGGACCAGTGATAGGAGGTATTGTAGTAGAGTAATTGTAAAAACATTTATTTGCTGTAGGACCTTTGCATAATGTAGACACTGTCATACCTACAGATCTAAAGAACCCTCTATAAAAAGCTTCTTGAGGAAAGAAGGAAACCAAACGTGGTTCTTCAGTGGCATCACTACAGCGAACCCCTGCAGGCACCTTTACATTTAAAGAGTGTTTGTGTTGTTCAGAACAGTCACTGGCCATTTTTGTTATCTGTAGCCATGCTTTATTTTGCTTTATTTTGGCCCCGGGCGGCTTCTCACTTTTGTGGAGTATTCCGAATCGTCGGAATGTATCTACTGTAAAACAAGAACTGTTTCTTTCAATTATATGCTTCAGAACCACAAGTGCAAGCTTCCATCTACCATTGAAATATCTCCCTCATTACACATTCATGTACTCGTGCCCTGAAGCCACTGTGTATTAAAATCACCAAATACCTGGAAGCCTCACAAACAGAAGCAGCGCATCAGTATTCCTCTGTAGTTTTAAATCCGTTTCCTACTACAGAGGAAGCTATAAGTGTGGACAATCTAATAAAACGCAACCTTCAAACCTTGCTGTGCTTTATGCCTAGGTTCAATCCCCTGAGCTGTGTTCCACATCAGCCATGTACATTCATTTTATTAAAGCAAGCCTGGCTCACCCAGGCTTTCCCTGTCAATAATCTCTCTTAAAATGCAGCGTTGCATTCAACATGGCCTTACTGGAATACAGTCCCAGCACCAGGCCTGAATGATAAAACATATTTAAAGCAGGTTTAGGTGGGGAAATTTAAGCAAATAACATGGAGCTTATGAAATGAAGGTAGATGAGTTAGACCTAACCGAAGCAACTCAACACCCAATATCAACAAGCACAACTTACTGGCTATCTGTTTTGCTACATGCTGCGTTCATGCCTCAAACCTCAAAAAAGATTAGCTCCAGGGGGACTGTCCCAGTAACTAATGACTGTAAGTCGCTCTGGATAAGAGCGTCAGCCAAATTCGCAGGTTACGATAGTGTTAGCATGTCAGACATTGCAGAATGTTTTAAACACTTATTGACCACCTTATCAGACACACCTACCTTGTGGGTCCACACTGTAGATTTACAGTTAGAGAGAGTAACTCTTTTCCAAACGCAGATTGTGTCAGTTATCTTCATCAATGGTCACTGTTGGATGGCATAGTGACATATGTGATGTGACTTCAGTGGCACTGATGTGTCTAATCCATTTGTTCCAGTACTGAGAATGGCCCGCTATGCAAATAGTATCTTTTCAGTGGTGGTCTTATGGTGGTCCTTTTCAGTCAGTGAACTGTGGATAATTTGGATGTCAACAAACCGGCCTAAAAAACTGACCAACCTCCAACCCCTTCATACCTGAGAATCAAACAGGCTGTTTCAGATATTGTGACTTTATGCCTGGTTTGCACATCATTCAAAAAGCCATGCTGAAACTCACTATAACATGTGGTATCTGTGCCTGATTAAATAGGCAATAAAAATATTTCTATGAACATCGCTATAAGGCCAGTCAGAACTGAACTTATTTACATAGTATAATCACATTTAAAGGTACAGTAACAATAAACATCACATTTAGTACCAAGGGATAAAGAGACGTTGTCAAGTGACTGCACAAAAATGAATTATGATTGTTTCCGGTACCTAAACCCACAAAACGTCATTAGAAATCCCCCCAAAAAACGTAAAATATGGGATCTATCCAACATGTACAGTATGTACTAGGCATTACTTATAATTACAATGTGTTTATCAAATACTATGTATTTACTGTGCTGTAAATGATGTTTATGTTTTTTACTAAGAGACAGTAGCTGCTGAAGGAGTCCATAACCCCACCATCGGCAAGGAGACTTGTTTTGTTTTGCCACACACAGCTGTCTGACCCTATTACTATGGCTCACTCCCCGCTGTAAAAGCTACGTGCTGAACAGATGCTAGGAGAAAGTCAGCAGACTGCAAAGAAATGGTGGTGTGACTTCAAAAAGTCCAAACAGTGGCTTCACTCAGGCGGCTAGTTTTCAGCTTCAGAAAATAAGGCCAGGTGGCAGCGTTGCTGTTTTGGTCTCCACTTGCACTTTTTTTCCTGTATGGAAGAATCCATATGCTTCCATATAATTACTTTGCAGCTATTTTCATGTGGCTCTAATTACAGTATAGATTTAGCTCCAGTGTTCGGAGTGCATGGACCCCTTACATGCCATGAACACAACATGCCTCCATCACATAATTAGCATGGATCTGAGTTTTTGTACTGGTTCACTAGAGCAATAAGCCACAAAGGACTGTGTGTTACAGTGATTATAGTCATTTTACCACTTTGTAATAAGAGGAAGTTTTCCCCCCTTGCTCCAGTAAAAGACTCTACTCTTCCAGAAAAAGCTTTACACTAGATGTTTGAACCTTGCTGTGAGGATGGATGGATGGATGGATGGATGGATGGATGCATCCATCCATCCATCCATCTCTGTCATTACCTCTAACTTATAAGACTCTTAATCTTTACCTCTTATTCTTGTCCAACTATGTATTGTTGGACAAGCTACACAGAAGCAAGCAGTCCATCAGTCAAGACAGCACATTGCGAAGAAAGTAATTTGGCACCCTGGTTCCTTTAAATCATGATTTCTCTGCCTACTTTTCTACAGTCGACTGCTTTCATTTCACAGAGGACGAAGCACCAGCAGTTACAGCTCATGATAGCTGGACTGATACTAGTACCACAATAAACACCCAAAATTGAATTTAACAGTTGATCACCTTGTCCCGTACATGGTGCTATTAGTTTCTCCATTACAGGTCAGGGGGTTAGATTCTTTTCTCCACCTGATTTGACACATGCTGCACCGTTGGTTTGAGAATCACGTTGAAGTCATTATTTTTATGCTGTTGAGACATGGCTAGCTTTGGCAAGTGCAAAATCTCCTGTGCTTTTGTGTATGTCTGACTCACCCTCTCAGAACAACACACACACACACACACAGGCACAGTGTGTCTTTACAGCCCCTGCAGCCATGCCGGTGTGAAAGCAGCTTAACATCATTTGTATTCAGCGCCATGCTAGCCAGGTAAGGAACGACAAGCAGCGCAGGCCAGGTGTCACAATTCCACTCAGCTGGGGCACCTCGCTGACGAAAGGCCTCCACACGCACACGCACACATACACGCCCGCTCTCAGCTCCAGATGAGCCTACTCCCATCTAAGGAGCCTGGCCCTCGTCTCCTAGCACCCTATATCATCTTTACTTCTTCCAGCTCCATGCTAGCTGCAGGTTATACCCCTAGTAAACAGCCGACATTCTGCAGAAATGCCTCTCTTTTAGGGCTCATCTAAGGTTTGGGCCGCCTAGCTTCAAATAGTTTCAGAAATAGCTTATACAGATTAACTGTAGCATAAACATGTTCATGCCAGCAACTGCTAAACATGCAAACTCCTTTCCTTTGTTAAGTCAGCTATTCCACAGAATTTTAGCTGCCACTGCTTGTACTGTACATTGATGGTACATTAATGAATCCGTATAATCTAAATGAAAAGCAAAAAGTGATATTCTAGACATACAGACTGCTTGGCAAAACTGTCTCCTCATAGCAAGTAGGACTGGACATGCAAGTGTCCTTTCTGTGTGGAGTTTGCATGTTGTTTTTGTTTCTTCATGACTTTCTGCCAGGGATTCCGGTTTCCTCTCACAGTTCAGACATATGTACATATGTAACTGGGAACTCGATAATGTGCAAGCTCTTCGGTCTGTTTTTGCAAGCTCTTCTGAAGATAAAGATCAGTGGGAGATTTCGATGATGCTTACAAATTTAATAAAGGACCACAATGACAAAAGCTGCTTTGACAGAAAAAAAATTCCATGGGGTCAACTCAATGGACTTGGTTTTGGGACAATGACCTGCCATAAACTGTGGGGAGGAAATTGCATTGCTGACATGTCAGCAACACAGCTATTGGACTGAGATACACTGGAAAATCTAAGTACTGCAAGATTCGCGTCATCACAGTACAGTTGAGGTACAGCACGGTTCCTTTACACCAATGGAGAAGTGCGTTTATCCACTAGGTGTGAGTGTGCAAGAGTGTGTTTGTGTGTCTGGCCTGGCAACCTGTACTGGGTGTTTCTTTGCCTTGGTTAAGGATAAGAATATTAGATAACGAATGAATGTTTTCTTTGGTTTTGATATATTAAGGACAAGGTTTTACTTTGGGAAAAATGATGATGTTTAAACCTCCCATAGATTTATAACAAGTCCTTTAGCAATTATTTGGACAAGAAAAAGGTCAACAAATTTTTAGACCATGAATGCCAAGAAAGGGATGGTTTGGCTCAACCCGATCTCACAATTTTCGTGCAGCCATCATGAAATGGGGGGTTTAGGTGGGCGGGCGGGGTGGTTTGGTGGGGTAGGGTGGAGGGCTTGGCAGGGCACGGGTTGGGGGGGCGCCTGGTCGCCCCTGGGGTGGGTGGCTGGCATCTTTGGATGACTGTCAGCCTGCCCCCTCGGGGGGTCACTGCCTAGCATGGGGAGGGCTTCCCTTAGGAGGCCAGGGGGAGGGCGGGTGGCTTCTGGTCACAGGGGCTTGGGTCACACGCTCTGTCTGCGCCTGCAGGGTCGGCTCCTGGCAGGGGCCGGGGGCTCCTATCCTGCGGTCACGGGGGGCCCAAGTGTGGGGCCCTCCCCCTCCGCCACTTGGGGTTGGCATGCCGGTCCCCCGGCCTCCAGTGGGGCAGCAGGGTCTCTGCAGCCTCCGGGCTTCCTCGCCCTCATTACAAAACATTCCAAGACAAACTCGGACACTACATGCATACTCACGTGTAAACATAGGCATACACAGGTGGTTAGACGCATACGTGCACACACATCCACACGCACATGCACACACTTCTACACACATACATACATGTACACAAGCATACACACACTCATGCATACACATATGCATACAAAAAGGTAGCCAGGGGCATACGTCCTTGCACGTACACATGCACACACACACACACACACACTCATACATACATATACACACCTGCACACACATATACGCTCACGCACACATAAGCATACATGCACACACACACACACACAGGTAACTGCATATACACACACACACAAAACTAGCCAGGACCACAGGCTGCTGTTGTGCTGTTACAGTGTTGCTGTTGGCTTGTGTTCTGTTCTGTGTTTGTGTGGCTGGTTCTTGATTTTCAGATGCAGCAATCGGAGCGATGACACAGTAGCAGTTACTCTCATTTGTTTTTTTTTTCTTTCTCTTCTCAAATCATCCTTTGGAGATACAAACTTTTGATCCAATGGTAATAATAGCAGGACCATGACTTTCTTTATCTTAATAACTGAAATATTTAAATACACATGGCTTGTCACAAAGAAGAATCTGTTAGAACTTCATCTGGCATCGCAGTCAACAGGCAGCACTGTGAAATCAGTTGTTTCCTTTGCCAGCCCTGTTCTTTAAGTAATTGCTTTTTTGGTCCACCTATTTGGGAGAGGACAAACAGACACATCCCCCTACTATGCAGATAATGAGCAAATGTCCTTATGGTAATGGAATGGAAAAGGCAATGTGACGTGTGGGGTTGAGTGGGAGGATACTGATACCTTTAACTGAGCCACTAATGCCATTCTGCCCTTCCAGCCTAAGAGAACGTCATCCTTTCCCATAGTCAAAAAATAATTTTTCATTTCGTTTGACAGGGATGAAAAATGGATGATCGTTTAGAGGTAGAAATGCTAGAGTCTGGATTGCCCACAGCTAGCAAACAGGTATTACAAAACAGAGCCATTACAGAAACATCAGCCAGCAAATGAGTTTGAAATGGAGCTGAAAGTGATACATATGCAAGGTTACTCGCCTTAGAGGGAATTACGGAGAGGGAATATTCACACAGGGGTTCTGTGTGATCTGTATATATGTATATACATGGACACAAAATACAGATCACACAAAAGATTTTTTTTTATTCCACATAATAAATAATTAGGATGGTTATTAATTATATGATAACATCAGCTTACTTGTTACTTTGTAGTTTAGATGATAAACATTGTCCCTACAGGTCATCATAAAGTCATGTTCAGCAGTGCGAACATTCTCCACAAGAGGGAACTGTTAACACTGCGTTTAAACCCACGTCATGAATGCATTATAATAATAATTATAATGGTTGCTAATTATATAATTGTAAATATATGACAGTGGCAGCCCTAATAAAATGACAAATTTGCTCGTGATGTCTGAGGATTAAAGCCTTCGTTGAAGTGGCCACAACAAGGCTTTGCTTGAATCTGACCAACGGAGAGAATCCACAGGCTACAACAAACTCATAGAGGACAGAAGCCTTTGTCTACTTGTTTGAAAAAAAAAAAAAAAACGCACTGAAAGTAAAAAAGCAGTCTTTAGTTAACCAAACTTTAGTTACAACAAGAATTTTACCTTTTCTGCAGACTGAGCTGTTCCGAAGAATATAGGGATGAAGGCCAGCCACACGATGCAGGTGGTGTACATGGTGAAGCCAATGGGTTTGGCCTCGTTGAAGTTCTCAGGAACTCCTCGTGTCTTGATAGCATAAACCGTACATGTTACCATCAGCAGAATACTGTATCCCAACGAACAAATGATCTGTAGGTCTGTGATGTCACACTTGAGCACCCCCCTAGCTTTTTCTGGGTTAATGGTCTTCTGTTCATCATAGTCAATGATGGTGTTAGGTGGGTCCACCCCAAACCATATGAAGACCCCTAGAAGCTGCACAGAAATGAGGCTTGAGGTTATGGCTAACTGTGAAGTGGGACTGATCAGTCTGGGTGGGGTCACCGACTTCTTGCCCTCCTCAAAAATTCGGTAAATTCGATTGGTCTTGGTTAGCAAGGCGGCATAGCTGATGCACATGCCTAACCCGAGGAAGATGCGCCTGAAGGAGCACACGGCTACGTCGGGCTTGGCAATCATGACGAAGGTGATGATGTAGCAGAGGAAGATTCCGGTCAGCAGGACGTAGCTGAGCTCTCTGCCTGAAGCTCTGACGATGGGCGTGTCGTTGTAGCGTATAAACGTAGCCATGACGAAGATGGTGGCGATGATGCCCAGCATGGCCAGGAAGACGGGAATCACGGCCCAGGGCGAGTGCCACTCCAGCTTGACAATGGGGATGGGCTGGCAGCCGGTGCGGTTCGGGTTAGGTCTCATGTTGTAGGCGCATAGCTTGCAGGTGGTCTCGTCGTACTGGTACTGGTAGCCATCACAGGGCTCGCAGTGCCAGCAGCATGGCATGCCCTTCACCGTCTTCTTCCGCTGGCCCGTCTTGCAGGGCTGGCTGCAGACCGAGCTAGGGATATCCACTTCACCATTGGGCCACTGCATGTCCTCAATCTGTAACAGATTTGGAGCAAGCAAGCATTTGTTACTGTTCCTTTAGAGCTGCAGGTAACAAGCTAGATTAACAGATGCTAAGATGTTTTTCTCTACTTCTGTAAAGTTATGTTTCACAGTAACAATACTTTCTTTTCCCCCGACAACTGTGATTTGAAATCGTTTTTAATCCAACTGCAGAAGATTGATGTGGTACAGAAAGTGCTGTTCATGGAGCTGTTTTAATAATGGAGCAGCGGAGTATGTTTTTTTAAGACCTAAGACTTAACCACATTCTGATATTTGGATGGGGCTGGTGACCGTTCACCATCTAGTCAGTGTGTAAATGTAGCATTTATCGCAATACATGAAGGCAATTTTATTGTGCAATATCTTGATGGGTGGCAATGGCGCAAATGTCATTTAAAGCTTTTAATGTTTTCAACAAACTCTTATTACATTTGCCATTATATATTACTATATAATAGAATCAAGGATTTCAGTAATAAAAAGGCTACAATACAAGCAGTTCACATAAGATTTATGGCTATGATAGGACAGTTTCAGTTCCAGTCTTTAACTTACGTGTATTTTAAATGATACTCAATATACTATTGAGACACTCATCATCTTTTGTCAAAAAGTAAGAGGTTTCACCTCTTTCTGAAAGTTGTTACTACAACTGTTCATTTCATACCCGTTTCCTGCATGGTAATAGCACCCCCTGTTGGAGGAACTTCAAACTGCTAAACAGGAGCAGTGAGTGGTATAGCACACTACTGATTTCTATGCAGAAGACGATTTCCCACAGGAGACTGCTTACGATGATCCACCAATTAGAGCCCCCCAGGCAAGTGTCTTAACACTACATTCACCTGCACTTGTAGTTTGATTAAACTGTAAGTTGCTCTGGATAAGAGCATATGTCTAAATGAAAATTCCAAATCTACATGCAAGCATATTACAAAAAAAAAATGAGGCATTTGCTGTCATGAAAGCAGTGCCACTGCTTTAATGGAGAATTTTATGGAGAATATGTGGGTAACCATGACATATTGTATTTCCATTCAATTTTTCAGTTCATCTGAACCTTTAGGAAACTTAAACTGTCTCAATAGAATGAAAAAATAATATAGAAAATGCCAAGAAATATGTGCATCCCACAGAGGAATGTCTTATAATCCACTGTTTTAACAGTAAAATAAAGTAGAACATTAAATGTATGTATTATATTGTATTATTTAGCAAGCTGCAAAAAAAAAAATAGCTCTCTCAGTTTATCATATGATGATTATCGCCTCTGAAACATTGTCAGCATAACTAAGTTCATTTAAATGCATAAATGTCACATGTAATTTCATAGCTTCACTGTTAATTACATTTAATAATTAATACGTATATTAATAACTGACGACCAAAACAACAAAGACAGCTCTGAATGTTTATGAGACAAACTTCTCATGCAGTGTTTATGCTCTCGGCCCCCAACTTTGCCATATTTCTTTTTTTGCTCTCTGTGTTGGCCTTTTTCTTTACAGCTCTGATTGCAAAGTGATTTAGAAATCTTTTCTGTAGTCCTTTGAAGCAGCAATCTCCATGGTGACGGTGCTGATTCTAATGAAAATGCACAACAAGGGGGTGGCATGAGAAATCAAATGTCTCTCTGTTTAAAATGCCTGTTATAGGGAGAAATAATTAGACTGTATTATGTCATGTGGAACCACTGCAAGGTGTTTTCAGTTCATTAGCTGAATAGAACCACTGATTGGCTGATAATAGACCAGTCTGCCTCAGTCCCATTAGCAAAACAAAGTAGGATTAACCATGCTACCACTACTGGTTGCCACTTTGACCATAAGAAATGACAGTTATATTAATGAACACATTATATTAAAAAATAATAGTGTTCATTATGTATATACAGTAAACCCCCGACAATCGTGGGTATATATATGTTTATTCTTTATTTCCACTCCGCTATTCATTTGTTTTATATATATATATATATATATATATACACACACACACAGTACTGTGCAAAAGTTTTTCTACTTGGTTTGTTAAGCCACACAGTAAACTATGTATAAATCACTCAAGCATAACAAAGCCATTTAATTTAAGGTCTGAACCAGTGAAGAAACGGGAGCAGATGATTCCAGATGATCAGGCGGTGATCAGTGTACTGGTGGTGCTGAATGCTGAGTGGTTGTTCCCACTTCTGTAATTGATATCTTCTCAGTATGCTAAAGAACAGTATTCACAGTAGTGTTTTTGCACCAATAAATATAAAGCAAAATATAAAGAAATGAGGGGTGGTTTTAAACTTCTGCACAGTATATATATATATATATATATATAACAAATAAACAATTGATTATTAAGAATAGCAGAGTGGAAATAAAGAATAGCAGAGTGGAAAAAGGAACAGCCATTATTATTATTGTTATTATTATTATTATTAATATTATTATTATTATTATAGAAAGTCCTAAAATTTACAGCATTAACAGACGCTTCTGCAATCAGTCAAAAGCATTCGATCAATACCTGAATCAATATGAAGAATGTGCCCAAATTCAAACCCACAGTGTCCAGGCAGCTGGAACAGAGGCCAGGCAGTGGTAATTAAGGCCCTAGAAAGACACTATTAGCCACTGCTATTGTCAGACACTGTTTGTTATGGGTGATGGAGAGTTTTCAGCCTCTCCTTGGCAACAGTGTGAATGGTAGAGTGACACCTGGAGAGTGCTGAAAAGAAAAGCCGCATCAAAAGGCCTGACACTCAGCAGGGCTGCCTGATTGGACATGGCCAGGCATTCCAGCAAGGGAACAAAAGGAAAAAAACTCGGCGCACTTTTCTAATCTAGCCACAGACACCCATCTGCACTCAGAGAAGAGACAGAGAACCACAAGAGACAGTGCACATTTTTTTTTTTAAATCTGCTGGATCTTACTTGTTGTAAGGTCCTCTTTGTGTGCGAAATGTCCTTTCTGCTTCCACTCCATTCTCTAAGCTCTCCCTCTCTCTCCCTTTCTCTTTCTATCTCTCTCTGCTCCCACTCAGATTGTCCTCATAAACATGGAAAGCTCATCAATGACACATACATGTATGTACACACACTCTGACGAACCTCTGCCAAAATGCTCCAAATGATCTAAACGCGTTCAAAACATCCATGGACACTGACATGCACAAAATAATTTGATTTCTCCAGCACATTTTTATGAGTGCTAAAATAATCTGATGATGTGAAAAACACTAGGTCTTTCTTAGTCAGTCACACAGATTTCTTTCTAAACACATGGCAAGTGGTACGCACCTCTCTGCAACCTGCCAATGAACCCATTAACAAAGAAGGATGTGAAATTGGTGCAAATATGGTCTCAGAACTAATTTTGTAGCTCTGTTGTCTGATGTGTTAGCGCAGGTGTGCTGCTTAATTTGAGGATTTTATTTTTACTTTGTCTGGGACAGCCCTTCTGCAATCAGTTGTTTGCAAATATAAACTGATGTAGCATGATGAACAGTATCAGAATCAGAATCAGAATCAGAAAACTTTATTTATCCCGGAGGAAATTGCACTGCCTGGTGCACTGAATATCCTACTTGCCAATTTTCATGCTCAGTTGTACATAGATAGATTTTGTGCTACATGTAAACATTCTTTGACTGAAACAGTACAAACATTTTGTGCCCAGATTCATCAGATCGTTTTATATGTACCTTTCAGGTACTCATGCATTAATATTATATGGATAAAAGTATTGGAACATACTTCTTAATTATTTAATTCAGATGGCCCCTTCCTTCCAGTGAAGGACAATCTTAATGCTTCAACATACCAAGACATTCTGGACAACACCATGCTTTGTGGACCCAGTTTGTGAAGAACCTTTTCTATTCCATCATGACTGTGTCCCAGTGCACAAAGCGAGCTCCATAAAGACATGGCTGGATAAGTTCAGTGTGGAAGAACGTGACTGGTGGCACAGAGCCCTGACCTCAACCCCATCCAGCACCTTATAAATGCTCCACAGACTGAATGGGCACAAATTCCCACAGAAACTCCAAAACCTTGTGGAAATCCAGTTTCATGTTAAAATCTATGTGTTTGAACGCAACGTCATTAACGTCCCTGTTGGTGTAATGGTCGGGCGAACCATTAGTCTGTAAAATATTAAAAGCTTTCTGTTTGAGCAAAACTAAAGACAATGTTGCCGCCTGGTGACAAGCAGTCTATGCCCATGCTAGGCTAAAACGACAAAATCGAGTACTTCAGCTAACTCCACAGTGGGAGATGATGGAGGGACTACATTTGCATTTTCTTATCACTAAATCAGTCACTGTAACATCTATCTTAGCCATTACGCTAACTGGCTAATGTTGCACATAGAAGAGTCATTGAACGGATGGTGGTCAAAAGACTCATTTTCATAAATGAGATCTGCTAGTTTGAAGAATCTTTTAAGTTAAAGGCCCTCCACATAATGTACAGGAAGTTTTATATAATTGTATAAGTCAAAATTCTTTAAGTTATTAAAAGCTTCTTCACACATTTACATCATGTGGTAGACGCCCTTATCCAGAGTGATTTACAATCATTAGTTACAGGGACAGTCCTCCTGGAGTAACTGAGGGTTAAGTGTCTTGCTCAAGGACACAGTGGTAGAATGGGGGGGTTGAACCGGCAACTTTGTGGTCGTCGGGTTCACAGGCAAGTGTTTTATCCACTAGGCCACTACCAATACGTCGTTTACAAAAGAACCAAAATGGTTCTTCTATGATATCTCTCAACCCTTTGTAGCTCCTTTTGTACTGTGGTTTGTATAATCTGCACTTCTGCATGGCATATCTGTGTATTACTATGTAACACTTGAATTAAAGCCAATTTTGATCTTGGAAATCTTATCAATCTTGAACAGGTGTTACAGATGTTACAGGTGCCCCTCGACCACCCCACCCCACCCCTTGAGCAGGTATGACTTGTTTTCTCTTTTTGTCTCTGTTGCCTAAGCCTGAGCAGCCTAAAAATATTGTCAAACTACAGTGTCGAACACTCCAAAAGATGAAAACGACGCACACACTCACGCTCTCATGAGCTTGTCCTGCCATAAGCGACAGTCTGGAGCAGAATCAATTATTTACCGTTAACAGCAGATATCTATGTATCTGACAGAACACAGGCTGCTCAGCTTTTGCATTTTTAATGCTCTTTTTCTCAGATGATGTCACAGTCGAGAGCCACATTTGACTATGACTCTCAGAATCACACCAGGCTGCGTAAGACAGACCCTGCAAAGGGAATGGAGAGGAGAACTTTCAACTGGTTCTGTCAAACTAAGCAGGGTATGTGAGGACAGCTCTTTTTCAGGGTATTTTTGAAAAAAAGAATACAAGGTAGTTTTGAAAAAAAAAAGAAAGTAAAGAAACAAATCATTAAACAAGTCTGTCTTCCTGCACCTTTGATTTTGTTGCAATCTCTTGGTAGAATGGAACTTTGGCCACCACGGCCACTGCTGTCAAGTGAACAAACACCACTAAGGCTGGAGGACCAGCACAGTCTGACTTACCCTGAGTGGCAGTCGGGGTCAGGAGGAAATTGCAAGGAGGGAGAGAGTGAGAAACTCCAACAAACTACTGCACTACAGACACTAGTAGAGCAGGAGTCAATTACTTGTCCCTCAGCAACAGATTGCCTCTGCCTTTTCAATATAGTATAGCCAAAGAGCTCACAGATTTTCCAGATTAGCATCTTGTGAGCTGTAGACTTTGAATACTAATCGCTTTCAGTATCGCTCAATCTGTGGAACACATGCATTCCACAATGACTGCTCTCTTTAATGGGAAACATTTAACTGCTGCACTGTCGAGATTCCAACACTCAAGGAGGACCACCACTCATCATAGGAATAAAAACCAATATTACAAAAATGTCCTTGGATTTTTTTTCTTCTCAAATTTTCAATCATACTCAATTCCTTTGGGCACTAGCTACAACCCGCTTTGTTACATGATGCTGCCAAGCTAAGAGGGTGAAGGCCAGCATTTACTTCCTCTGACTGTTTTTGAACTGCCATTAACACGAAGTCAGTTCATGCAACATGCTTGGAGGAGAACACTATCTGCCAACTTTGCTACATTAGCTGCTGAGTGATGGGGGAGATGGAGAACTACTGAAACCAAGGACAACTATAGTTTATTGGAATCCCAAATATGGATGCCAATGGCACCATCAGAAATATAATAATTGATTATCAAATGTCTCTTCTTGTCGGGCAGACCAATATAAACATTCATCACCAACTATAAATGGTCAAATTCTTTCTAAACCCATTCTTTGGTCAGGACAAAATCACATAGCACTTCTTCCACTTTGCATCGCTATCTCTGGCTACCCTAGTGACATTCCAATGCGGGATCTGTGGAAGATACAGCCAATGTCCTCTCAGCAAGCTACATTATGACCCGACTGAATGTCATCATGCAGAAAGAACAAAAATAGTTCCTTGTCCTGGGAGCGTAGGTTGGCTGGCTGTTCACTGGCATGGCTTTGCACAGCATGAGAGCCTGAGAGCCAAACCCTTTCCAAAGGCCGCACTCCAGGCTTGCCTTATTCACTGTCTGGCAAATATCTAATTTTTCAAACTATTCTTATTCCATTTCACTCGACTGTTCTCCTTTATCTTACAAACCCGACTGACAGTCTGAAGCCACATGCTAAGCTATGCCTTATTTTGCAGTGCTTTGCGTGCTTAATAGAGCTTGTAATTTAAAACATAAATGTTACGTTAAAAGCTACATTCTGATCTTACAGGTGAACCTAATAGACCAACCTTCCAAATTAAGGTGGGCATCCCTCCTTAGTTTTGAACACTCTATAAATGCACAGGCTCGGAGGCAGGCCCCCTTTTCTCGTCAGATCCATTCTCTGAAGCCTTCTTCATGCTCCACTGGTTCTCCTCACTGTTTTGTGCACCGGCTGCCGGGGAGGTGCGGTTGTGAGGAAGCGTACAGTTACAAACTGCATTTAGAGCAACGGAGACAGGGGGCAAAGCTCCGTCCTCCGTCATTATGCCTACAGCTTCCCTCGCTTATCAGGGCTGGCCAGCCTTTTTTGCTTTTCTGGCCTGCATTTACTGTCAAACACAATTGCCTATAAATCATCTGTCTGGTCAGACTAGCGTCGCAGGTCAGGTGGGATTTAAATACCATTAAGGGGAGACTTACACATCGGCATACTTGGCAAATCAAACATGTCCTTTAGAGGTGTGTTGGGTTCAACTAATCAAGTGACCATTTCATGGGTTCCTCTGGTCACAAATGTCTTCGTATGTGCCCTTTTAAGTCGGTATTAAGTTGATATTCAACAAAGGGCAAAGAGAAGTACATCTACATAACATCTGAAGACTGTACATCTGATGTGAGGCACTGAGGTTGCTTCTTACAAGGTTCAAGTGAATATTATTTTAATCAAGGACCTTTTCCTTAACGCCAAAGAAAAAATGGTTACATTATTACATGCTATATTCTTAACAATTCTAGAACATTGGAACTGCAATTCTTCAAAGGTTCTCTAGTAAAGTCAGAGGTTCTACACAGAACTGTGGATATTCACAGAACAGTTTCAGTGCAGAAATGGTTCTTTGCATAGTTCAGTGGCACTTTATGATGGAGAACTTGTGTATATTGTCTTTTTGAGAAACCATTTAAAAATGGTTCCAAAATGAGTTTCTGTGGGTGATTCGGGATATTTTTTATTTACGTCTTTTTTCTAAATTTTTGCATCATTTAAATATATGTCATGAAGAACAGAGTCATTCAGAGCAGTCTAGAATGAAATGCTGCATGGTTGATATATTTACTAACTTGGTTGTTACTAGACTGTAGTTCCTTTACAGTGGTGACGAATGGAACCAGTGGTCACAATGTGTATAAAACAAATATAGCCTTTTTATTCACTATCCCAACCCACCAGTGAATCCACAATGTGTAGTCTTACCTTCTATGAATGGATAAAAAGTTTAGCCCAAAACTTTCTTTGAAAGAATTTCCGAGGCAGCATATTTATAGCCATTTACTGTAATAACTTTCTATAAGGGAGCCTCTACATTTTGATGCTTCATACATCCAGTTCCTATTACTATTACTATCTGTTTTACATCTTACCCATTTAATTATACAGAAACTCCAGTATCACTTTAGGCTACCCTCATAAAGGGTTTATAAATGATTTATTATCAGGGTGTTAATTAGGTTGTAGACAGTGTATGACAACTGTTATAACTTGTATATAATGAATTATAAACTGTTTACAATGATTATAAATCATTTATAAACCCTTTATAAAGGTAGTCTTACTGTAACGTGTGATCAAAGTTTCTCTTTAAAACAGTCACAATAATAGTAATTTGTATATATCATACACATTTTTGTTTACATATCACACTTATTCTACATCACGGTCTACTAAGCACTTTAGTACTGGCACCGACCTTGGCTTTCATGAACTCCCCGGCACTTACCGTGGCATTTAGGTTCCGAATGCTCAAGCAGAGGCATTATTTTTGTGTTGTTTTTTTTTTTTTTAACTTTATTTCGACACCGTTAAATAATTGGACTCTAAGATCGAAGCCACAGGCTTTTCAGCCAAAAGCAGGCCGTCCCTTCTCTGAGTGTTATTAACTCCACACTACCAAGGTTTTCACGGCACTCCGCTGTGCGCCAAGCCTGCCAGCAGCCTCTCTAGTTGCTTGGAAACCAAGAATTAAAGCTCTCGCTCTTCTATTTTTTTTTCTCCCAACTTGTCCCCAGATCTCTCATACTGCATGCATGAGTGTTTTCTTCTTCTTTTTTTTTTTGGTGCTGTGAAACATGTTGTGGTCAAAGGGCTTAACTCCGGCGCCTTTTAGACCAGAGTGGATGTGGACGAGTTGACAGCGCCTCGCTAAGTTTACAAGCGCAACTTCCGAGCAAACAGGGAGCCGCCGTCTCGGCGCGGGCTGTGATGGGGATGTGTTGCGCCCGGTCCTTCTAGAGGGAGCTAGTAGGGAAAGAGTGACGCTAATTAGCTTGATATTTTCTGCCCCCTCCACCCGAAGCAATTTTCCTAGCAGCCGTTAAGGCGCAGTTTATTATTTGGACTTTGGGGCCTCCATACTCCTGTCCTAATGCTCATAATTAAGCACAGTGTGGAAATCCTAATGAGATTAACGGCAGTGTTGCTATGGATACTGAGCAAGATCCATCTCCTTGGCCTTGCAAGTGGTGTTTCTTCAGTTCTTTACCTCCTCCTCAGCTCACGTGGTCTAAAAAAGTATGTCTGCTGCCACCGCAGAACCATTTCCGTTCGCAGCACCCTGCTAGGCTCTCATAGCTTTGCTCAGGGCATGTTTGACATGCCGGAATGGATTCAACCACTCCGACTGCGTCAGTGCCTTCATGCTAATAAGAGGCGCAGTGATGTTTGTTTCTTCTCTGTATCCCCCCCACCACCATGACCACATTCACATTAAGCACAAAGACAATTATTGTAGATTCGCAAAATGATATGCATGTTCGGAACTGTCAAAGATAGTAATTTTCATTGGTTTGTCACACAGCAAGCATCCAGTCCTCAGCCGTGGCAGCTCTTGTCACAGATTCTATCTGACACCGTGTGTATGCTTGGCTGCTTTCTCATGTGATTGTTTGCCACCGTAATTAATTATTCGGAAGGAAAAAATACCTCTTTAAAAGATCCCTCAGAGCCTCCTGCCACCGAATGTACACAGTAGGCAAATTACTGTCAAACAGAAAGTGACAGAAGAGGGGAAATTAGGCACTTAGGAAACAAACCAGGACTGTTAATGTATTCTTACAAGTCAGCTTTCGAAGAGGGTCTGAATCTCTGAAAGGCTATGGCTGTTTTGGGACTTTTGTGAGTTTAGAATTTAGATAACCCTTAATAAAGATTATATATATATATATATATATATATATATATATATATTTCTGTTATTATATATTATATATTATTACTGATGATTAACTAGGTAATAAACATTTAACAAGCAGTAATTACACAGAGCTGCAACGTTCAACAATGACCTGTAACTTGCAAAATAGTGAGCATTATATAATAGCATTACACCTATCAGCTTCATCACATATTCATCACTGTTACCCTCTATATTTACATCTTATTACTGCTTTTAAGGTATTTATGACATATTTAATAAAAATAGCAGACTACTTTAAAACCATTCATATATTCTTCACAAGGATAGTCTTATAATAAAGCAGTGCACAGTTTTCTAGATGCTTAGACGTGAATTTAAAAAAAAATGTCTGTTTCAGTGGAGAGATCTTTCTCACTAGTGCAGAACTAGAAATTAGACAGGCTAGTTATGTGTCCACTCCTTTAAAGTGTAGACCTGAAGGCAGATGAGTTTTCTTTTGTAACCAGCTGGCCTAGCAACAGCATGAAAGAAATTATAGTGGTCTGCACCAAGACTTTTTCCTCCCGCGACCATTTATTCCATTTCTGTTATAGCCATTTTGCCAATTACACGAGAAAAATACAAAGTAAAAAGACCTTCTGATAGCCATACAGAGTGCTGAAATGCAGCAGTAATCTCTAAGAAATGTGAAGTCAACGGAACTATACCCCAGACAAATGTAATTAGCCCACAAGCTAAAGACTGTGGTCTCACAGTCCAATCAAACTTTTGTTGAGGCTCCAGGGGGACTGAATAATTGCCCCCTATTGGAATTAGGGAAACTATCCAATGATAAGCTAATTAAAATGAGCAATGGTTGGCTGGTTTTGTTTTCAAACAATGCTCTGTTATGTGTCATGCTTGACGTTCAATTTGTGTAAATACCTTTCATGAATTGTCTGCGAATTAAATTAGGTTCACGAGGGCTTTAATGCCATATGTTAGTCTCAGATTATTGAAGAATGCCAAGTGCGTAATAGTACTGGTGTCAAATCAAAACTTAGACAGATGATTTTATAACCAAAATATAGTTGGATAAACCTCATTATTAACACTTTTTTTTGCTTGTTAACCCTCTGGACAGAGATTAGCATTATAGACTACATGTATTTTAGTTTATACACTGTAAAACAAACCATGAAGAAGCATATGTTGATTCTTTTATGTGTTTAATCAGTTCATATGCTTGCAAAAGATCCTGGAGCCGTGGAGTGCCACTGATGCAACTGGGTAAAGGGACAACAGCCTAATGAAAGTGAGACAGCTCCTCACAAAACACCCCATCTATATAGTTAATTCAGCTAGGTGCACCCATTGTATATTGTATCTTCATTAAAAGCTTTACCAGTAGAATGTGAATGTCTGGAGAATATGATGGAGTTCCATCCAGTATCTTTGGGATTTGTAGGACTGGTGTTTATGATCCGTAACTAATTGTCCAACATCAGTACCTGACCTTGTAATGCTCCTGTGGTTGAATGCAATTAACTTTTCACAGCAATGTTCTAACATCTAGTGTAACCAGTGCTTGAAGTAGAAAAAAGTGCTGGTACTGCTACAGTTCACATGTTGGAATGTGTATTGGATGGTTGTTCAGCCATGTCAGTACGAAAGGCAGAAATTAAATGCTCACTTCATCAGCTGACAGCCTTAGACCCTGCTATATTTGAACAACACCCAAAGGAACGTTGCTATATACTTTGCTCCCAAGATTTTTGTCTTTGACAATGAGCCAGTTGTTCTGTGAGTGAAAGTGTCACGCCAAATGTCCATAAAGAACAAAAATGCTCAAATGTAATTTACTTTAGGTCTTAGGAACACACAGAAAAAAACACAAGACCTTCGAACCCGGGAGAACGGGGAGGAGGTCTGGAGAGCGGCCGAGCGGTGGCACACCGAGTGAAAGAGTAGCAAACGTGTTTAGGAGAACAAACACCGGAGTTTGACTGTTTTTATTTGATGAAATCAGATTTAATGGTTACTGTTACATTACTTAAACTAGCATTATGCTACATTACGAGAGATGAGCATCACATGGAAGTGCAAATTATACAGGAGCATTATGTATCACTCAGACCCTGTCATGGCGAGGGTAAATACGAGTACAAGCAGCTAGTTGTCCAGTACAAAAGAAAAAGTTACAGTACACCAATCAGTAAAATGCAAAAATGTCAGTACTGCATACCAGTGAGTACCAACCTTTGTAACACTTTCCCAAAAGAGTAGAGCTTGTTACTGAAGGAAAGAGGGAACACGCTCCCTATAAATACTCTTTGGAAGAAACATAATAAGCAGGTGTCTGCAAACATATTATGCATTATTCACATCATATCTTTTAGGCTTACACTTTTTGCTAACCACCTCAGTCTAAACTCTGAATAAGAATGGGGGATCCTGTGTGCCAAGCAGGTCACCTTAGACATTGTAGTAAATAATGTTTCTAAATAATCGTTTGTATAATTTTAACTTGATTTTAGTAATTGTTAGTATGACTTTGAGCCCTATAATTCATTTACCAACAGTCCGTGACTGTACATATGTGCACTCATGAGCATTCCTACCTTTCAATGAGGCAAGCAAAACTGTGCCTTGAGTGCTTGTGGGTGTCTCTCGTGGAGAATTTTAAAAAAAACTGTATCTAAAAACTTTTTTTATAATTTATGTGCCACTTTCATGTTTTATCAGATTTGTCCAAAATGTCTTGGTCTGCTCAAGCATTAAGATTGTCCTTTACTGGAAGTAATGGGCCTAGCCCGAGTGCTGAAAAACAATTGTGCCCCAGTACTTTTGTCCATATAGTGTATATTCAAATGCCCATCTTGGGATGACATCCGGGTAAAGCCACTAGTTTGTGCAGCCTGTCAGACCTCAACGTAGTTACACTAGTTATGTTGTAACTAGTCTTCATTCGAGACAACATACCAGCAAATCTCCATTTGGACCTAAATGTTATAGTCCTGTCCGCACTGCTTGACTACTGCAGTGGACCTTAAGGAATCACCCACAGCCTCAAGGCTGGCTCAAAACACCTTTTAGGAGCGTGTAAATATATGATCTCATGATGTATGATCTCTTGATGATTAAGACATGGCTGTAACTCAAAGGTCACATCTCCATAGGTTTCTGTCTGACTTCTCATGAGCCTGGCATTTGACTCATAAGTACTAGGGCAGTTGTAGCATAAAAAGATCCTACTCTTTTTGCCCGCCCCATTTCACTGAAAAACCTTCTACATAAGGAAAAGCACAGAAGGAGGAGTTCTCATGAAATCCCCGCTTGTTAATCAAGAAGTTCTGTGAAGGCTCAACATTATTCCACGGGGAGATGAGGCAGCTATTTCAGTGTTGCCAGAAAACACCTAAAAACCTGCAACTACCTCCCCGTCTCTCATCTTAAGGCTTCCAAGCTTTTTAAGAAAATGCAAAAGCTCCAAAAATTGCATAACCTGTTTAATTATTTATGCATCTGCAGCAAGTGTGAAACGCATGAGAGCTCCTTGTGCATCCACAGCTGCCACCGATGCCTCCTGATGAATTCCATAATCACCCACCTAACCATGATTCACTGCGTTCTTTTTTTCTTTGCTTCTGGAAACAGGGTTTAGCTGCAGCTTTTATCGCAAGCCCAGTAAGCAAACAGGATCAACCTGACAAACCGTGCCATGGTTCCTTTCCAGTGTGTTGAGAGAATCTGGGAGGGAAGTATGTTTCTTTTTTTCACCCCCAACATGAGCGCTCCAGGCACTAGAGCTTACTGCAATGTGACCTTTTGTGGCTATCTGGGCTCGGAGAAACTGAGGGAAAAATATCACTTGACACATAGAGGAGAGAAACTCTCGTGCGACTTTTTTGCATTCATAAAAATGCAGACACCGACATCTACACACATTTTAGCCTCGTAGAACCGTTAGCTGAACCCTCGTGCCATTTCACAGATTCGCTCTGTGGGGGGATAAGGGGGTGCGTGATGTGCAAATGACATTTGCAGCGGGAGCCGGAGGCGATCCTTAGAGATGACTGTACCGGACTCCTCATCTGTGACTCAATACGTCCAGGAGATATGAATCACACCACAGTGGAATTCTCTCTCTCTCTCTCTCTCTCTCTCTCTCTCTCTTCCTCACACTGCGAACAAGGATTCCCACAAAGCAAGCCAAATCCATTTACGATGCCACCAGTGCCCGGGGAAGGACTGGCTCCTGACAAATAATACACATCTGCACATGGAAGTGTGCACTCCTAATATCAAATCTAATCTTCCGACCCAAAAAACCTTTCTACCAATTACAAGCAGAGTAAAGATTTCAAGGAGAGGAGAAAGTCCATAATAATGATTATAAGTTCGACACGCTAGAGTTATCTTATGTATATACACACACACACACACACACACACACACATATACACACACACACACACACACACACACACACACACACACACA
>JBBIGA010000132.1:8135017-8148002 GCA_037576975.1 Alestes dentex | reverse complement strand
GGCACAAATTCCCACAGAAACTCCAGAATCTTGTGGAAAGCCTTCCAAGAAGAGTGGAAGCTGTTATAGCTGCAAAGAGGAGACCAACTCCATATTAAACTCTCTGTATTTGAATTAGTTTAATGAGCAGGTGTACCAATACTATTGTCCATATAGTGTAAATAAATTGCGCAAATGCGTATACATGCACACATCACGCATGCACACACGTGTACTTATATATACTTATATTCACTGATACACGTGTGTGGTGCATAGCTGTATGGTTTATAGAGTGTTAAGGGAATGCTCCCACATGTTAATCTCTAATTCAGCAGAATGGCCAGCGTGTGGTTTTTTAAAGGTCATGTCAGTCACACTGCTGGATTCTGCTGAAGACAGACATAGTGTCGTGTAAGAAGCTCAATATTTGAGGTCACCCTTGCATTGAGTACTGACGTTAGTGGCTGTACTGAAGGTCAGAATGACTATTAGAAGGAAAAACTCGTCTCATCATGACAGAAATCTTTTTCACTTACTTTTTCATAGCCGGATTCCAATTAGTCCTGTCTGTTGGCGAGCAGATTTTGCTTAAATGGGTGGTACCTTTTATAGCCTTCAAACTGAACAGTAGCACCTGGAACAAGTGTTATCACCACCTGAACCATTTTGCTGGCTGATGGCATATCACATACAAACTCAAAATGTCAAAATTAATTGTTCATTGGTATTCATTTACTAAATTAATTTAGGGGAACCTAAAGAACTGTTGATTGTCCCGAGGCTGTAGTTTTAGTCACAGATTTTTTCTCACATCTGCTTCTCACAGTTCTCAGGTTGAACCTTCTTTTCACTCACTACAACAGAAGTGCTTTTCTTCTCTTTGAGAAAAATACCTGCCAGACTACTAGTCTCTTAACAGTTTTCATGAATTTTACCTGATCTGTTTCAGACATGTGCTATTTGCTTTGTCATTCCATATTTATTTATTTATGTGTTTTCTGTAGAAAATTACATGCTTTTGCAGAGCACAAAAAATACTGTGGAAATTAACATTGGAATTAGCTTGTAATTAAATAGTGCTGCAGATCCATCCATCCATCCATTATCTGAACCACTTATCCTTAAACAGGATCACTGGGGGTGCCGGAGCCTATCCCAGCGGAAAAAAAAACACTGGACAGGTCGCAAGCCGTAAACATGAACGCTATGAGGAATTAAGACTTCTTTGGGCCAGTTCCATACATCAGGGTTTCATGCATTATTGCCATTCCATTTAGTCTTTTTCTACCAACACAAGTGAGGTGTCTGAGCCATGAAAGCACCTGAACTCAGACCCTGCTGCACTTTCACACCGCTAAAAGAGCTGGCACTCGTACCATAAATTCAGTATAATGTATGCAGTTTATTATGCAATGTCATCACTTAGGTCAGAGAACTGTACACTATAAAAATGATTTTAAAAAAATAATATATATATATATATATATATATATATGTCACTACTATGTCACTACGAATGCAATATTTTCATGCACAATTGCTCTACTTATACTTACAACTTACTTTATTATAAAGACTACATATAAAATGTATTTATTTATCTACAGCTGTTATATCCACCTCTTTTACTGAACAAAGCATTTTGTGTATATAGCATAGTGTATTTACTACTGAGTTTTTTGACTCATACTATATTTTATATCGTTCACTCTATTGCTGGAGTTCAATTTCAGCAATAGAGTGACACAAAATGAAGCTGTAGCGTCTTTGCTCAGCTAATGATATCTTACACACCACCACTGCGCAGGCTTGGTTCTAGCTCTTTCAGCCAAAATCAAACATAGTCTGTGTTGTGCAGCCACTGTCCTGTGCAGGTAGGAGTGTTTTCTGGTCCTGGTTCCGAGCTCTCACTCTAGCAAACAATGAGCTTTTTTTAACATAAATGAGCTGAATGTGTATATTTGTCCATTTACTAGACAAACACGAAATAGAAATTTGAAATACTGTCATTATCTATAAACACCAGCCTCATTTTCTCACAATATATGTTATGTAGTTCTCCCAGCCAACTCTGACCGAAGGTATAACATAGTAGACAATATAAACAATATAAACAATGTGGTCAATTTTGAATCTGCTCGACAGTGTCTATGTCATGTTTAATGCGGTCTTTGTTATCTTTGTGCATCCTATTTGTAGGGAAAAAGAACAGGATAAGAACAGCAGAGTAGATGTCCCTTCGTTTCCAGACAAACCTACATGTATGTGGGCGTATATGACTGAAATGCAGCAATGCATGCAAACAAAAGTGCCTCTCCAACCAGATTTCCCAAATACCCAGTAGGCCTTTCAGAGCTAATTAGCGACTGTAGTTCTTCTAAGTGATGAAAATAAAAAGTGAGGCCAAGCTTAGGAAAAGCGACAGCGCTCCGAAAAACATGACTGGTTAAAAAGCCAGCGTATCGCCTCTGTAACGTTTTACATGCGATGGTCAATGATTCACAGTTTTCCAGTTAAATTAGGGGCAGCTTTGATCTTTGCTCGCCGAGAAAAAACAAGCATGCACTTCGGCGGTAAATAGGAGGACGGGATGTTTTTTTTTCCCCCCTCGCAAATATATGGAGAAGTGCTTGTCACGCTCATTACGTTAATGAGATAAAGTGGTACAACTCATCATCAAAAATGGAAGTGATCTTGGAGCCTGTGTTACAGAGATAAACATTGCATGTAATTATGATGAATAGATGGATTTCAGAAGATTGGCAGGGACTGAATGAGGTCCAAAACAGGGGGAAAAAAAAAGATTCTTCCCCGAATCCGTTGCTAGAACCTCTTTTTTTTTTATCACCAGAGAAACACTCGAAGCCATCATTTGGGTTTTTTATTTGTACGGTTCTGCTGTCAGTGCTGACATTTTGGCAACCTGTGACAAATAACCTGATGTTTCACTTGTCTGACATGCAATAAATATAGGAAGGGGGGCTTTTATTAGAAAGGTACAGAGGCAGAATCCCTTTCCCTGCTGATGCATAATAGCCACGGTAACAAATGTCTGCTCTGAAGAATAAAAGCTCGCAAACTGATGCGTTTTTATGAATGTTCTTACACCAAGAGTATATTTTTATTATACTCTTGAATATTTATTTTTACTGCCAGGGTGGCTGCCTGAAAGTTGCTGTCATAAAGCTTGAGCTGACTCAAGATTTGTCAGTTTTCACGCAGTGGTGAGAGAAGAGCTCGGGTTAGGAGTGCTAATGCCATATCAACAAAGTGCAAATAAAAGCCCATTTACACCCAGAGTGTGAGGTCTGTGATAAAAAAAACGTTTTAAGTCGTGCTTCTCACATAATTATAAGGCAAAGTAAAAAAAACTTGTTCTAATGTTCTGGGCTGAGAGATATGACACAGTTTTATAAATATTGTTAAATATATTTACAAATTGCAATCAAGTAAATGACCCGACCATATAAAAGCTGATCTGTAAATTTGCAAAGCACTGGGGTCCCAGGCACTGTGTTAAATAATGCCTTCCGCCCCTTCCAGATGGGGTACTATGTTTAAAATCATGTTGAATTAACGTGTTCATGTTTAAAATCATGTTGAATTAACGTGTTCATTTTGATCAATTAATCACAGAAAAAATTAGGCGTTTTTTTAAAAAAAATGTATGCTGATTAATTTTACCACGTGACTTTAACACAGTCCGATGTTTTGTGGAAACATACATACCCATGAACATGTGCTACCGTGCACTTCTGCACATATGCAGTTCCAGAGTCTTGGTATTTGGTGCTACCTAGCGTTAGGGAAGCTGGTTTATCTGTGTTAGCTTGCATTGAACGCTGGTTTCTCTGTGCTGACTTGCATTGGACACTGGTTTATCTGTGTTAGCTTGCAAGGGTGTATATGAGTGTATGCCGCTTCTCTGGGCTCTGGTGTCTTGGCAGTCATTACATAAGCAATTTCCTCTAGGATCAATAAAGTTTTCTGATTCTGATTCTAAAATACCTTCTTCTGCAGTTTGCTATCTGAAGCTAGGACACATCAGCACTGTCCAGAATCACCATAAGCTGTTAGCATTGTGCGATTTGAAGTAGCCTGTGCCTTGTTTCATGGTAGCGTTTCTCCTTGTTAGAGCCTGACTGGCTCTATGCTCCTCTAAAGATCTGTCTCTCTATCTAGGCTCTTCTCATTTAAATAAAATATATTTTTCTCGGATTATGCATATTATTTGCCTATTTCTCATCATTATCAGTGTTATAAACTGACTATAAACTGTATGAACTGTATAAATTAAAAGGGAGCATTTTTCGACAGGGTAGCTTAATTCATCAGAACACCGGGACTATTATGTTAGGGGTGACGTATGAGTGAAACTTGCGAGACGCCGTTTCTTAAACTGTGCCTTATAGATGAGCCTAGTTCTATTGTTATTCTTGCTGAAGCATTTTTTTATTTTTTCCCTTAGCATATTGGGTCATATTTTTTAATTGTTGTGACCATTACTGCACATGCATAGTGCAATAAATGATTAAATAAAAGCCATGGAAAGTCTGTTATGTTGATTATTCACTCACTCATGCCAAAATTCATTACATTTTTTAAACACTTTTACAGCAATAATGTGTGTGATAATCCAGATTAATTTTTTAATCTCATGACACCCATGTATGTATGTATGTATGTATGTATGTATGTATACACACACACACACACACACACACACACATATACTTTAATGCTGGGCAATGATTAAAATTTTATGAAAATAGCATTGTTATACACACAATTAAAAAAATCATTCAAAAGTAGTGTATTGCGCACTAAGTACTACTATACATTTGGTTTGTAAACACTTTAAACAAAGTTTAAACAAAGCTTTTTTAACAGCAGTGTTCCGTTTAACACAGTTACACAGCTGCAGTTCAAATACTTCTTGTAAATCTCAACTTAAACATTAATGTAATCAAATCAAATACAAAACCAAAGCTATTTGCCACTGCAGGGCATTCATGTTTTATCTAGTATGTTATAGAAAAAAAAGTTCCCCTCAGAGTCCAGAGCATGGGGAGCAGAACCATTATAGCAGCTGTAAAGGGGACCAACTCCATATGAAAGTCTATGTATCTGAATGCAGTGTCATATAATATGGACAAAAGTAATGGGATGCTTGACCCCCATGAAAACTTTCAAAATATAAGGATTTTAAATATCCCTACATCAACACACAATAAAATGACTGTCAGCAGTAAGTAAATGATGCATTAATTTGATAACGTGGTGTTACTGTGCCCAGCCCTAATATATATATACACACAGCACATACTGGCAATTAGTTGGTGATTAGTTTATAACTGGTGCTGAATAAACTGTAGCTGTCCATAAAATGTGAACACATCAAACAGCTGCATGAAGCCTGCTTCATGTCACACTGCTACCGCAGACATGAACATGTTAATATTATTATGTGGCATGCATGCATACAAAATGCTTTTTTTATGTGTATTTTTCATGTCAGTGTCACTGTGCCACTGAGTTATGGGCTCAATAAGTAGTTAATACAGAAATACTAGTACATGAACTCTACGATACAAGATAACATTGTGTAAGCTTGTGAAACTGCAGGGAACATGTTTTTTTTTTTTCAGTACAATTCACAGCAAAAGCTAATTTCTACCAAAAAGTTCTGCATGCATCTATAACAAACTAGGAAG
Organism: Alestes dentex; assembly: GCA_037576975.1. NCBI lineage: Eukaryota > Metazoa > Chordata > Actinopteri > Characiformes > Alestidae > Alestes > Alestes dentex. The sequence continues at coordinate 8,142,306 of JBBIGA010000132.1, read as the reverse complement.
GCGTTAAATACTCTGCCAAATTGTGAGTCCCAATATTCAACCCATTCACATTTCTTTGTTCCCTAGCACTCAAGCACTAATTCCAAACACCATTTTCTTATGAACTGGGTCAGGGATAGTCAGGGAGAGCATGGGGTGGGCACAAAATGTCTAAAGCAGAGTCCTCTGGAATAATAATGGTCTGACCTATTTATTTATTTGCTTATTTATTCATTAAACATGGTTCAAAGGACTCTTACTAGCTTGCCACTGTATAAGGTCCTAATCTCTCCATATAGTTGTGTGCAAAAATATGAAGTGGGGTGTAAGTTCTTAAAATCTACTGATTTCTTCACGGAAGTTGAAGTACGCTTTGTGTGAAATAGCAGCTGGTAGTTTTCTAATTTTTTTCTAAGTTTTCATAATCTCCACATATGGATGCCATGCTACAAAAACAACCCATTTTTTCTGATGCCATGAGAAACAATGTACTTACATAAATTCGCCCATCCAGTCTACAGTTGTTTAGTTCCACCCATTCATACTGAAGTTATAAGGAGTGTTTCAGCCTGGACTGCTTTTTGAATGAGGTTCAATCAGAGCAGAGATCATTTAAATAAATCAGTCCTAAAGGTAGTAGCAGGAACACTCTGTCTTTGTTCTGATGGTTAAAAGAGGTCAGAAAATGGCCATTTTTAAACGATTTGTTTGGTTTTGGTATATGAAGCCACACAAATGTTACAGGTAGATCTACCAGAAAATAAAAAAAAGAGCCTTTTAATGCATCACTTTTAGTTGGGCTGCTGTACACAGAAGTGTTGGTATAACCCTGGGATGATTACTCACACATGTGACATGTGTTAACACACATGCAGTCCTGTTAACAAGGTCTGGTGTTCCTTAGTCTATAAACACCAGCCAGGCACTAGCATAAACTGCAAATGCTCTTGTTTTATCCACATGAATGACTATATGTTGTCAGCATCAGCTCACCCATAGAAAACAGCCCCAACGGGCCTGTAATGACGTTTTAGCAAAAATGAGCTAAAGCGCTGCCTCTCTGAAACCTGAATACGCTAAAGAGACATGACAAGTCAAGCCGTTGTTAGGCGTTCCACAGTGACATGCTAAAAATCGTGTAAGACTGCGACCAATATGATGCGACAACTTGTTGTTCGTTGTCTGTCCGTGTCTGTGTAACTCTTTAGGTCCGGGTTGCTGATGGGTTTTCTGTCACAGTCAGAGCAGACTAATTCATCCAGGCCTTTTATGCTAATGTTTCAGATAGAAACATTAGTAGCTGGTGGCCTAGTGGTTAGTGCATTGCCCCTGCAATCAGAAGGTTGTGGGTTAAAATCCTAACCACTGAGGTATGCTTGAGCAAGGTACCGTCCCCACACACTGCTCCCCAGCGCCCTTCATTGGTGGCAGTCCACTGCTTCATTTGGTGAATGGGTTACATGCAGAGAAAGAATTTCACACTGTGTGCTGTGCGTCTGACTATAAGGGGCCAGTTTACTTTATTATACTGTAGCAATAAACTACACGCAAGCAGTTAGTTGCAATTAAACCTCACCCACCCATCAAAAAGCTCTATTATGATTCTGTTTTGGAGAGTTCTGCAGTGGATCTGGCTAGTTCCCCAGCACTTTATCCAGCACAAAGCACTAGATAGGACACATCTGTCTCAAAAAGCTGTCATGATTTTGGACTTACATTTATTAAATACATAACTTACATAACCTCAGATTACATTAAAATACATAACCTCAGATTACATTAACATTAACAGATAAGATAAACAATATAAGTTCATGAAAATCCATCAGAGTAGTAGGCCAGCAATAGAGATGGCAAAACGGATACTTGCTATGAGTATCAACCAGTGCCAGGAGAAAATGTCCAATCAGATATTGGCAGAAAAAGAATGAATGCAACAAAACTAACCCTATCAAAACTAGCCAGAATTACACACAGTATTTCTTGTAGCATTATGTCAATGTATGTAAAGGTATGTCAACAGGCCGCAGGCTGTAGCAGCAGTAGCACTACTACAGTAGTAGTGTTTCATTGATCAGTACAAGCTTGGTACTTTAAGATGGCAATGAAATGCTTATAAGGCGACATTTGTAAAGCAGGGCCAATCTGTACACAGAGATTTGTTTATAGCTGGGGCTGAATAAATCACAGCTGTCCATAAAATGTAAACACATAATTTACCAGTGAAATAGTTGCCTGAAGCCTGCTTCGTGTCACACCACAGCCATGAATATGTTGATAATGATATATAGCAGGCATGCAGACAAATTTCCCTAGTCACATCACGTCACCAGTGCTGGGAGGGTGAAGGTTAGAATGTTTTTGAGACATGTGAAGCCTGTCACTGCATCACTGCTATGCTAACTGCCACTTCTGTTACATCAGCGAACAGACGCAAAGGATGAAAGTGAGGCTTGTCCTACCCACCCAGAGAGGGAGCAAGGCTCATTGGGACTCCAGGCCATGGTGGGATTACTGGGTATCCAACTCATAATGGTAGGGATAATGCTTAGACATCTCAGGACCCCCAAAAGAGAAACAGCAGTATCAATTTCAGCCAATACTCATGGTGTCATTGGTTTTGGAATCGGAAAAGAAAACGTGGCATTGTGTCATCTCTAAATATTAATTACAGAGCTGTTTCTATACTGACAAAATACGATCAATAAATGACCCCACCATATCACAGCTATGGACTGTACCTTCTCCAGCATGATTACATTTTGCAAAACACTGGGGTCACAGGTTGTATTGTGTTAAATAAAATAATGCCTTTTGCACCGATAAATGTTTTTGACATAAGTTCTGTTTAAAATCACTATATAATATATATTTGGGCATTAACAGAAAAGCCGATTTGTCGACGCGTCGATGTCAGAGGCACAAGTCGACGACCCCTGAGAGAAATCGACAGGTCGTGTTTTTTCTTCTCTCTCTGTGCGTGCGCTTGTGTACACAATGCAATCTCTGCTTCTGATTGGCTGACGCTGACACGCATTCCTTGACCACCAGTTATTATAGTCACTTCATAAAAAGGGCGGTAACGTTGGCGCGAGGGGAATCTAAACACAAGACCTCAACAAGACGAGAGACACGGCATTAGAGGAGACAGACACACATCTGATGTGTGGAGATCCTTCACTCTAAGACACACAAACAGCACGGAGACCTGCACAACCTGCAAGTTAAAGTACAGTAACAGTACCGGAACATTCAAGGTATCAGCCTTTGTTTTGTTTTGTTTAGTTTAATTGTCATGTTGACTGTAAATGTTACAGAGAACTTTAATAAAAGTTGCTCATCGTTGGACACCTGTGTTCCGTTTGCTGCGTCTGTGAGACATCACCAAACGACTTGTCGACTTGACTTTGACTTTATTGACTTTTTTTAGTCAATCTGAAAAAATCCGAAGTTGTTGATGCCCTAGTACATACACAAACACACACACACGCACACACACACACACACACACACACACACATATATGGGCAATATTTGTAAAGCAGGGGCTGTTTAGGCATAGAAATTTGTTTATAGCTGATGCTGAATGAATTGTAGCTGTCCATAAAATATAAATATGAAATTTACAGTAAAAATAGTTGCCTGGAGCCATGACCATGTTTATAATAATATATAGTATGCATGCAAAATTATATTTTTCATGTCAGTGTCACTGTACCACTGAGTTATGAGGTCAATAAGTAGTTAATATTGGAAAACTGATACACCAACTACAAAGAAAAGACACAACCTCAAGAGGTTTGGTCTGGTTAGACTAAGGGAACAGCTATGTGAAATAGCCCTAATACAGTCTGCCCCCTGCCATTTACTGACTTTCCCAGAGTGGTCTAGGATCTCGGAATATTGCAGTTGCAGTCATGGATACTGAGCGATTATGTCTATGTTTTCATGCTGTTTACCCACTGCAGACAGATGTCCTTGTGGGAGCATGCCATCTGGCATTTTATGTAGGAAGGAAACAACATTATTACAATTGTACTCTTTTAATTGCTAATGATCTAGAATGCTAGTTAAGTTATGTTCAACTTTTTTGACCTTAGCATGGCAAAGCAAATTGTATTTGCAGGAATTTTAATGCCAATATGTATAATTTGAATAATTTAAAAAAAATCCCTGTCTCATATGCATCAAACACGGTTCTTTGCAATGATGCCACAGAAGAGCTTTGTTTTAATTCCCAAAGGAAGCTTTCAGTTGGTTTAAAGAACCACCCATCTAAAACTTCTTTAGAGTTCTTCCTTAGTAGTACTTCTATGGCATTGCCTTTCTACCACTTTTCTAAGGCTTCACGCATTTCATATGTTATAAGGAAGCGTGCTGAAGGGCAAGTAGAGATTTTCATCTCCAATGTAATATTTATGCCTTTTGCTTGTAAGTTCCATATTACTGGGCTCGCTACTAATCTCGTGGCTTGACAAGTGTCTGGTTCCAACATAAAGCTTGGAAGAAAGTGACCTCCAGGGCCATCTCAGTCCCTGAGGAGAATTTTCTTATCTCAGCTCTACTCCACTGGGAATGTTCGGTTAATGTGCACTGTAACGTCAGGCATTATTCATCTCTTTTTAAATTAAAAGTTTTAAAACTGTACTTCCAAACGATTCCTTGGTGAGCAGTCCAAATATCAATGGTCCAAACCTGTGCTCATTTGGGGACATTCTGCATTCTCGCTGTCTGCTTTCTCTTTTTAATTAGGGTCATAATTACCACAAAGGAGACCAGAAAGGAACTGACTCAGAGCCACAGGCTGGTGAAGACACTGGAAATCTGGACAGTTCCCTCCATCAATACTCCCCTAACAATCTCATTAACTCTCATTAGAGGGGAAGAGCAGCAAAGAAGCCAAGCACGTAATGACCAAAGCAATGAAATCTGGCACAGGACAGAAAAAAAAGAGGAAAGAAAATCCCCAAATCTACCAACTTTTCAACACTTTTGGAGTAAAAAAACTCACTCCAAAAGAAAAAAGGCTAATGTTGCAATGTAGCAATGTTGCAATTACTTAGATCTAATATGTTTTAGTTATCTCATTTCCATCATTCTAATTGCCCCTTTATATGTTAATTCATTATTAGTAGCACTGATGTGATGTGATGCATCAGCCTGAAGGTGGTGATTCAACCATAACAATCAGTTATTATAATATATTCACTAAAGTACGCTGAAAACGAGTTCCCTGCTCCCACCGCACCGACTTATCAGCTAAATAATAAAGATTTCTTGGATTTAAGTGGGTGAAAAAACAATAAAATTGTAATGAGTGGCAAGCTGGATGTACGTGCAAGATCCACAAACGTTTAATTAAAAAAAACAAGAAACAAAAACACAAACATAAAGGAGAGGTACTGGGTTAAGGAGCAAGGGTAGAGGAGCAAGACACAGGTGTGCAGGATAACAAGGGGGCGGAGCTAAGGCGGGGTTAAGAACAAAACAACAACAAACACATGGGTAATTAAATAGAGATACATGGAAAACATTAACAACAAAACAGGGGAAACACACAAGATATAAAAAGCTGACCAAAAATCATTTTTATTGTCTATCTTTAAAGACTGAAAAAGTGGTGCGATTAATTTAATTTCCAATTAATATATGTAGTGAAAATTGTTAAATCCAATGCAATGCACTTTTTCAGGCATTTTACAGGAATTGTTCATCTATATAATTGTGTTATATTATGCAATATCTATCTATCTGTCTATCTATCTATCTATAGATATATATCTCTATATATATATAAATGCTTGGCAGCGATTAACATTTTTAATCACGATTAATCACATGGTTTTCTACTATTAATTGTGATTAATCACATAGTTATATGCAAAGTTAAATAGTTAATTCAAAAGTTTTTAAAGTACTGAGGTATAAACAAAACATAAGGTGCTTTTTAAAAGCAGTTTTCCCTTTAACACAGTTACACAGTTACAGTTCAAATGTTTCTTGTAAATCTCAGCTTAAACATTAATGTAATATTCATGTAAATATAAAACCAAAGCTATTCGCCACTGCAGGGCATTCACGTTTGATCTAGTTTGTTACAGAAAAATAAGGATGGGGGGAACCATTATAGCATATGGAGGACCAACTCCATATGAAAGTCTATGTATCTGAATGCAAAATCTCTGTTGGTGTAATGGTCAGGCGTCCTAATGCCTTTCTCCATATAATATAGACAAAAGTAATGGGAGCGCTATACATGTCGGCTGGTCTGTGGTTTACACCCACATTAGAAATGCTTTCATTTTGAGTGGAGGTCTGTCTTTAGCATTATTTTCTTTATCTCTTCTTTTCCCTCTCCCAGCTTCACTAGAGCAGAGCTGCACATGCCTCTTAGCATGCAGTCTTATCCTAGCGACAGCAGCATGTGCTATCCCTCTTGTCTCACACTTGATCCCTTGATGTGTGCAAATTGGCCCTCACACTGATGGTGTCTCCAGGCACAGCTACAAAGCTGAGGTGCTGTTGTCTTTGCCAGCTGTCACCAACAGCATGCCACTTCCTCTTCCAGTTCCAGAATCACTCCTGTTGACCTCTGGAGAGCCAACAGGATGCAGCACAAAATTATATATTACAAGTGTGCAGAGATATACACCCGGGAATCGGCAGTGTAGCACCAGTGGTGGCATGGAAACTCTTATTTTAGCTTTAAAAAAGGCAAGGGGATATTTTGCAATATCTCCTCTATGAAAGTGACCTGAGATCACTGAGGCAGAGTGTGTTAATGAGGCATGGTGGAAAACATATTAGCGCTTTAAAGTCATCCCCCTCCATCTATCTTCCTTTATCCCACTATCAACCATTAAGGGTGCTAAATAAGTATGGATGCTGAACTGCATGTCGTTATGTGATGTGCCCTATTTCATTTTAATGTCTAACTACCCCTTGGTTTATTGTTCACCAATATAAAGGTCTAAGAAGCAAATAAAAAAGAAACTATCCCTGATTTTTAAACTAACCTAATTATTTGCAATTGTTAAAAAAAGCTCTCAGCTTTCTGATTACCCTGGAATTGCATGGGATTGCATTACACCTGGCAACAGTATTTCATTTTTCTTCAGGATAATGCATCCTGCCACACAGCAAACATGTTCAAAACATGGTCATGTTCATGTTCAGAGATGGTTTGACAAAGAGTTGACCTCCAAATTCCCCAGATCTCAGTCCAATTGTGGGATATGCTTGACAAACTAGTCCAGTCCATGGAGGCCACACCTCACAGTTTATAGCGTTTAAAGGAAGAGGGAATTTGT
>JBBIGA010000132.1:8113418-8134917 GCA_037576975.1 Alestes dentex | reverse complement strand
TACACACACACACACACACACAGCAGCTTATTGGATAGTGACTGCCCTTTTTGCCAGTGTTAAACTGTCAAGCAGTTGCAAGAAACTGTATAGATATGCTCACAAGTTCCTTTTAAAACCTTCTAACAAGGAGTTATAAACCTTTTTAACGGAGAAAAATTACGTTCGATTCTTGAGATGCCTGTTAAAGTGATGTAGGACTTGGGCTAACGACAGCTGCAGCTCGACTGTCATCAAGTCTGAATCACCTGGTGATTCATCTGACGTGAGGTGCCGGTGTCCAAAGACGATGAAGAATTCAGCTCCGGCACTTTTACAAGCACTGGGTCAGAAAATTGGAAGTGTAATAAAGTGAAATGCATAAACTAAGTCAGCCCACAAAAGTTTGGCCCGGCCGCTGCCACGCGCAGGCTGTTTGGAGGAGAGCTGTCCCCTCTGGCAGACCTCCACACTCTCGTCCCAGCTAAAGCCCTCGTTTCTGCTGCCTTCGCTCCTAATATTAGGAGCTGCATGTCGGGCTGCCATGAATCATATGGTAGAGACACCATGAATGTTTTTTTTTCAGAGGGTGGTGGAGATTCCTTTGTAATACAAAAGTGTGCCCTAATGTTCTATAGCACAGAAAACAAATGCAAAAAAGCTGGCACCATGTGCGCATGTTAAATACAAGCACAGTGCGTTTTGATATGCCACCTCGTTCATCTTGGGAATCCAAAGACAAAGCTCCATACAAAACTCTGTCCTACACACAATGCAGGGGAAATTATGAAAAGCCCAGGATTTCACAGGCCCTCTCTGAGGAAGATGGAGCATTTGAGACTGCCACAGGAGGAACTGAAATGATTTAATAACTGCTCTTCGGAAGGCCAGAGCTATTGCTGGAAGGGAAGGCAATGGAGAGGCCACAAGACAGATAAGGGGGTGGAAGATGCAAGTGGCTCGGGCTACAAAATACAGGGGGTGACATTCAAATAAATAGGCCGTAAAGAGAGGGCAGGAGTCAGAACAGGCCAGAACGTACCAGCGAATAACAGCTACACTATAAAAATAGCCAGCATGCTGGTTTGCTAATTGATTCCTCTCGCAACATGAAGGTATTTCTGTGACATTTTACTCCTAATTGAGCATCGCATTTTCTGATATTACTACCAAGCTGCCAACAAATTGTTCATTTTCTGAGATGCTAATCCTATTTAGGGTTGGTGGGTCATTTGTGAATTAATAATTGGTTAAAATACATTGTTAAATTATGCACTCTGACTTTACTAAAAAGTCCAGACATGTGAACTTCAAAAATGTGATTCACCTCACTTCTGAAAGTATTTCTTTCTACTTCTATATTCTATATTCTGGCTCCTGCTTTCTGCTCTCCCCTTCTATATTCAACCACAATTACACAGACTAAAGAAAATCTAAGATTCAGCCAAAAAAAAAAAGTTATTTATTTGATTTTTTGTTCCATTAGTTTCTTTTATTATGATTATAAGATGATGATAATGGTGATGATTATTATTTTTATTATTATCATTAGCAGCAGCAGTAATACTAATGATCGGGGTGGTCGGGGTGGTGGCCTAGTGGGTAGGATACTTGCCTCTGGGCCAAGAGGTTGTGGGTTTGAATCTACCTTCAGCAAAACCACCTCTGGGTTCCTGCGCAAAGACCCTTAACCCCAAGTTGCTCCAGGGAGACTGCCCCCTGTAGTTAGGGAATGGAAGTCACTTTGGATTAAACCGCATCTGCTAAATGCCATAAATGTAAATTGTAGTAGTAGCAGTATAAAGTCATATACAGTCTATAAAGATGACTATGAAGTCATCTATTGACTTGCCACGTCTGGTGCACGCTCTTGCAGCATTTCTGCATTTTACGGCCTGCCCTATTTGCTAACTTAGGCAAATGCACACTTGCCGACATTATCTAAAAGTGCCACAAACATTAGTATACTAAAAATACACATGTAGTACCTATCACGTTTAATAGACATGACCTGCCTCATGGTTGGTGAGTTCATCACAGGGCAACGCGTTGTGTCAAAAGACACAAACCTAAGGAAAACAGACCCTTCAAACTGCGTCACGATTAAATCGATCTGTCAACTAATGTTAACTGACCAATTACATTCTTCCTGAAGCATGTCACCCAGTGATAAGTTTGAATAAATTGACACAGACAGGCCCTGCAGATAACAATTATAATTAATCCCTCCAAGCTACTACATTCTGTCTGCGCCTCCCACACACAAACACAGCACATCTTCACAACATATGCAACAGTGAGTCATCGAAGCAAAAACAGAACTGCATTATCTACAGGTGTGTGCTAAGTAGATGAAATGAACCCTGGACACTGTTTGGAGAGTTTTATGTTCAGAAAAGACAAACAGTTGCAAAGGATGTTAATATTCTTGCAATCCTGACCAAGTCCAGAGTTGGTCTTTATTCATTAACAATGCAAACTGTACCTCTATTAGACCCTAAGTACTCTTGGTTATGGTTTCACACTCCTTTCCACATTTATAGGCAACCTTGGTTTCGTTTCAAGGAAAGTGTGAGTCTGTGTGAGCAGATATAAAAAGGAAAGGCATTTTTCATGATAGATCAGCTGATATTCTCCAAAAAAACAGTTATACACGTATATACAGTACTGTGCAAAGTCTTGAGCTACCTGGTGTTTCTTGATATTTTGCTTTGAATCATCTTATTGGTCAGAAATACTTTTTTTCTGCCTGTCAAACTGTCTTATTTTTGGCATGTTAAGAGTAGATTAAATTAAAGAAATGTTTTAAAGAAATGTTCCAGCCACTCAGCATTCAGCACCACCAGTATACTGATCACCATCTGATCATCTGGAATCACCTGCTGCTGGTTCTTATTGAAATTCAGGCGGTTTAATGTCTCATTGTTCATTCTGCAGAAAGTTCTTCCCAAATATGTTGCAGAAGTTCCCATAAGGCACTTACAGGTTGCTTTGCTTTCACTCTTCTGTCCAGTTCATCCTAAAGCAGCTAGGTGAGGTAGTTCTGGCAGAGCTTGGATTTATGTTTTGGGTCACTATCTTGCTGTAGGACGAACTGACCAACTCGACACATACCAGAGGTACTGCATGGAGCTACAGAATTATTTCCCACTTCTGGGTAACCTCACCATTTTTAAACCTCTCGCAGTTCAGCACTGGCCTTTGTACCATTTCATGATATTCACTGGACTTGAACTGTTTGAATTTAAATAAAAAAGCTTGAAACACTGGGGTGTTCTAAAACTTTTGACCAGTAGTGTACAGTCATGGATAATTCTCAGCAAAGTAATGACACTGGCATGATAGCGAGATTGACATTGAAGGTAATTATATACATATATATATCATGCCAGCGTCCTTGAAATGCTGAGAATGATCCATCATCCAAAAAAATGCCTGCTCAGTATCTGCTCGCTGGTAGTTCTAGGGAATAACAAATGAAGCAGAGAAACAGATGGACTTTTTGAAAAACTATATACTCCTAAAGATAAAAAAGGCTTTTACCAATGCCTCCTTTAACTCCTTAAGTTAGTTAAAAGGTTTTTTATGGTATCCAAACTGGTCTTTTTATGGCATTGTTTCCATGGCATAACTCCGCAATTCATTATCACAGCAATCTACCTCACCTCCAGTCTCTCAGAAGAAACAATAAGACATTTTCCTTGCAAATAGTAAGTCACATTCCACACACAACTAACTCTATGCACTCATATAAAGGTTTTTGTACATATGTTCATGTTCTCTCATATTAACTACCACACCTCACAACTCACAAACCACAGTTTTGGAATGTTGGCGGTGATGTTGCCTTTGGACTGTGTTTGTGCATAATTAGCTGTATTTATTATCTCTATATATTGCTGGTTGTTTTAATGTTGGCTTTTTTTGGATTTAACAAGTACATTCATATATCTTTCTGACTCTTTATCTACCTATTTACTGTCTATTTGTCTGTCTGCCTGCCTGTCTGTCTGTCTATACATCCATACATACATTCTACCATTCATCCATACCTGCACACATACTTAAGGCAGGCCCTCAATCTGATAATCAGAAAAATCAAGATTTTAATACTTAACTTTTTTAAAGGTGCCAACAGTTCTGTCACTGCTTATTAAACAAACATGACATACTATTTTCTGGACATTTTCAAAGTATGGTTCAAATTGCATGACATGCCACAAATGAAACAGTAGTCAGTGTATCAGCCATAGATCAGTACATGAGCCATGACAGTGGTGTACAGCAGTGTCTTCCACAGTTGAAGTATAACTCGTAATACATCCACATGCACTGAATTAATATGTAGCTCCTTTTATGAGAATCAAATGCAGTCTTTCATAGTTGAAGCTAGTATCAATTTCTAATACAATAAGAAGAGACCTGCCAAAGCTTAAAGCAGCTTTTTGGTATTTTACAGGGCCATTACCTTCATTCATCTCCCTAATGCAGGATGTCAACCCCAGGTTCTTGCTATTCTTACAGATTGCAGTGGCTTGACCTGGATTTAATTCCCAATCTTCAACTGTCTGAGCTGACCAGCGCAATGCCCGGCGAGCCTTTTTCCCGGAACACAGGTAATGACTTCCTCCTGCTTTGAGGACTGCCTCTTTGATCTAAATCCTCTTGAAATACCATCTTGATGAAATACTTAGATGTTGGTGTGACAAACTGGCTAATCAGCAAGCAAAAAAAGGTACATTTTCTTTCCCTATCATTTTTTATAGGGGGCACATGACCATTAAAATCTTTTGAACTGCTTCTTTTGAAGGCCCATTCCTCAGTGGAGGAAATGTTATTGTATGAATAGCAAACAGTGAATAAAATCGTCACGTGACAGTTTATAAATAAAGAAACCCAGCAGAAAATCTGGAGAACACTAGTGGCAGTCTTTTTAAAAACACCTTGAACATCTTTTCGTAAGAACACAAAGAAACTGAATTGCCGAGAGGAAAAAAGACAAAAAAGGAACACATGATGAGCAGAAAAGCAGGAAGAACTAAAGCACTAAAGCTATGTCTGATTAATGGCAAGGACGAAGTGCTTGTCTCCTCCGCACCTTTGTGTATTTGTCATATCAGGGTCAGCCGTGGGTAAACAGCTCTAGCCCACAAAAGGTCCCTCTGAGCCAGGAAAAAAATAACCATGGGCCTGATTCACTAAGGCATTTAGTCCAAGCAAAACTGTGTTGCTGGAACAAAATGAGACAACGCAGGGCTTGATGAAGTATAAGGGCTTAGACATTGATCACGCTGGTGGAATTGCATGGATGAAAACACGGGGCCGTCTCATGGTCCTGTCATGTACCTTAAATAAGCTTCTCCCAATCTAATGCTGAGTTAAGACAAGGCTGGTGTTAAGACCAGGGGCGTGACCAAGAATGGAACTTAAACAACACATAAGTTTCATTCTTATTTTATTTTCTGCTTGGTAAGCTCATTAAAAAGCAGAATCTTCAACCTCTGTCGCTAGCAGCCTAGCACCACTGCTACCAACACGGAGCATGGCACCCCCCCCCCCAAAAAAAAAATAAAATAAAGAATGGATGGATGGAAGGGTAGACAAGCCAAATGCCCACCCACACATGATGTTCTGGTCACACCTCTGGTTAAGACAAGATGTATCTGCAATCAGACATGGTACTGCAGGAACCACCCCAGTGATATGAGGGGTACCACCCCACTGACAATTTAGTAACTTTTCTTCTCTGACAGGAGGAAGCTAGGCCGTGCTCTAATAAATCACCTTAACAGCATTAGAGTAAAGCTGGAATTAATATTTACTAGTAGTGGAAATGATTACCCAATACTTAGAAAAGAACAGAAAACTTGTTGACTCTAAACACACTTGTAATAGAGCCCACTGGGCAGTTGCTTTTTAGGTTCTAAAAACCTGAAATGGCCCATGGAAAACCAGAACCTTCAATGCGAAACTAATCAATTTGCTCATATAAGTAAAATGCTTTGATGTATCCTGTAAAAACTGTCAAAAAAAAAAAGTCAAAAATTGACCATTCCCTACAAAGTCCAAATTAAAATTCATTGTTTTTGTGAAAAAAAATCATAGTTTTAGCCACATTCACTCGCCATGAGGTCATGAAGGTGTTTCAGCACCTGCCCCCTGGCTTCGATTATGGTTTGTTTGGAGTTGACAGGTTTTCTATTCTTTTCCAAGTCTAATGTGTCAGTATCGCTCAAGGCAATAACCACATAAAATAGGGATTATCTCAAAAACTGTGGGGTTTTTCTGGTGCTTTCATGTTATTTGCAACTGATTGAGCATGCTGGTCTGTGAGGAGAGGGATACGCTCATAAGTAATTCCACCAGACCGGAGAGATGTCACGTGTTTGCCGCACCTTTGATACGGACAGCGAGTGACATCTCCTTACCAGTTTAACTGCGTAAATCAGTCAGACACAGCTGCTCGATATATACTGTCGCTTCAAATTCGAAGCTGCTCACATTTTTTGTCGTATCCCACTGACAGTCCGAGTAATGGATTTACCCATTAAATATGTATAAAACTGGATATACTGTAATTCGGGCTCTTTGGCATGTCCTCATTTGCATTTTCCTGTTAATAAAAGCAGCCCACTTCTCCGGCACTCTGACAATAAGGGCCCCGTAATGCGAATCTTGTATGTGAAAAAGGCCTGACAATAGATCTTTTCCTCTTTCGCATCTGATGGCACGTCTCATATTGAGAGAGAGTCAAACAGGTTTTAATATATAATTATGGTGCGACCGTGGTTGAAGGGAATATTAGTTTGATGGACAGCCGCTCGTAATTGGTTCTGCAGAGGTAGTTGATGTATTGTCTTCTCATGGCTGGGCTTCGCGAGTGATCGGAGCACTCAATGAAATAAATGTTTGAAATTCGAGGCACTTCCCGTCATTATGGGGGTAATTTATGCTCCGAGACTGTGGAGAGCTCAGCACGCCCGAATGAAAACATAGGAATGGAGAGGAGGCAGCCCACCATCCACACGCGATCACTTGTTCAGGAGAGCATGTGCTTAGTAGTGAATTTTAAAAAAAGAAGAAGAAGATCTGGCACTGACATTTAGCGTTGCCTTTTCTAAATGTGAACAAAATTTTGTTACCTCCCCCAAAAAGGCAATGAACAATGGTAACACCACAAGAGCTCTTGTTATTTGTTATCACTGTTATATCAGGGCTTTGGAGACAACCTTTTAAATGATGTTGCATCTCATTTTTCTTCAGTGACATTTGTCAGCATTTGGTAGGGAAAAGCGAGCTGATCTTTTAAAGATGAGAATAAATATATTGAAAAAATGACAACTATATTGTGGCTCAGTGGGAAACTGGGTTTGTTTCGGAGCCAGGATAGAGGGTCCCTTTCTGTGTGCAGTTTGTTCTCCTCGTGTCTTTGAGGATCCACCAGGAACTGTGGTTTCCTCCCATATTCCAAAATAATACACATCAGGTGAACAGGACTTGTGACCTGTCCATGGTGTTCCTCCAGTTTTCGCCCAATAAGTGCTGGGATAGGCTCCAGTACGCCCAGTTATAAGAGGCATGGATCATGAAAAAATGATTTTTTTTTTACCAAACGTAACTACCCACCCTGCCTTAAAACATCAGAAATAAGTGCAGAAATCTCAAAAATGCCTTAGAATAAGCAAAGAGGCCAGGTGATGTCTGACTGACTTCTGATATACAGCTAAGAAGATTAACTCCCGACAATTAAGGGTTTTATTCACAAGCACTTATCACATGCTAATCTCCCCACAAAGGATCAGAGTATCACACTCCTTCGCCATGATGAAGTCTTCTTGGAAATTGCAGCGATTCTCTGTGGTTCACTCTGTTTTTTTTATTAACACAACCACTACTGTCTCACCATCTGTCTGGCTTGTGGATCCTCCTACATTGCGGACAGAATCTGACTGATTCTAGGCTCCATTTGCTCGGGCAACAGCGTAAAAATCTTGACTGATGGCACCAAAATCCCACCCTCTGCTTTGCGCTACTATCTGTCACTGTCGCGGCCACATCCCCCTTACCAGGGCGAAGTCTGCAGTGGCCTGAGGGTTTATAAGAATTGTCATTTGTATTTATTTCAGCTAAAAACAACTCAATGAGTGCAATTTTTCTGATGGAGCACATTACTACTGGGCAAAATGTGCAATTTAAAATGTGCAATTTTTCTGGTGCATTTCTACCATGCCTGTCACTCCACCATGTACCTGTATGTATGTGTGTGTGTGTGTGTATGTGTGTGTATCTACAGTGTTCTTATATTTACTTATATCTACAGTGTTCGTATATCCACTCTGTACACACACATACATATATGTATATGTAAATTATATGTAAAGTAAATGTAGACAAAGAAATGAATTAAACTATGCACTTAAATATTTTGCAATCACTACACAGTATTCAAATCATTTGTCATATCAATAGTTGCAGCGAAAAGGCACCTTATCCATTTATTCACCTCATTTATTTACTTTGATTTACAAAGGAAAGAATGAAATGTTATGCAAATTATGATATTTAGTAAATATCATGTATTATGTTCTAATAATGATCTGGAACAACAGGAGATCATAAGGTAAAGAACTGAAAGAGCATAAAAATGACTTACATTTGCAAATTCACCTTATTGTGACCATCACTTAAATAGGAAAATATTAGAAATCCACTCAAACAATTATTTGTTACATTTTTTAGATATTTCAAGAGTTAAAAATGAATCATTAAAAATGATAATATATCCAAATATTTATATCCATATAGCATGCAGTTTAGTCATTTGATTTTTTTTTCACATATTATTTGTCATTATCTGTCATGTTTGTGAGAATGACCCAAATTAGCAAGTTAGCAACACTGGCATTAGCATCAGAATCAGAATCAGAATCAGAAGACTTTATTGATCCAGGAAGAAATAGCTCATGTTATGACTGCTCAGACTCACAGAGATGCAAATACAAGAGCAATATAAATATAAGTCAAATGTCTGCGGGAATACTCTGAATAAATATTTAGCACAAAATATGCAATGGTATTAACAAATAAAAAATCACATTAGCAAAAGTATTTTTTGTTCATATTTGTATTTTGAAATTTTCCTCCATCATTTATCAGTGCTACTACTACTACTGCTAATAATAATTATAATAACATCAATAATAAGTCTAAACTTCACGTTTATTTTTTTGTTAGTAGTTTTAAGTCTTAGCAACCATTGACTACTATGAATTCTCTAGTGAATCCAGTTAAAATAGTTTGAGATATGAAGGTGATGAATTGAAATGTGGCTGCACATAAGTTTTTTTGTGTGTGGTAGAGTAGTTAAAGAAGCACAACAAACCATTTTGAGTATTGAAGGAAAGCCCAAATGTCAAGCATTAGCTTCTAATCTAGTACAGCTCAGAAGAGGAACGCATCAAAGATTCGGAGCCTCTTTCTGTCAGACCTTTTAGCACAAAAGGTGGACGGGTTTTGTGCGTCACCACCCGCTTGGCCTTGAACAGAGACTACTCTGGGCACTGAATTGCTGGGGGGCTACACCTCGAGGAGCACGTCAGGGTATGGCTGTTACTCAGCACAGAAGGAATTGGACAGGCATCACATAAAGAGCCCAAGTTATTACCTTTCTCGGCACCATGCCTGCTGACAGCCACCCAAGGGTGAGCGGGCAAAATTTATCTGCATTATCCATGACAAAATATTGATCTAGGTAATCATTTTTAGGTTAATCTATGTCCATTCCCAGGCTGGCGCAAAGGCCTGAAATATGACTTCATTCCAGCAACTCTAAATCTGAAAATTACACATGCCGCGTCAAAACTTACAAGGTCAGCCTTGAGATATGGTCCAGGACTTGTCAAGCTTGAACGATCTGAATGGGCCCCAGTTACTAAGTCACTGTTCCAAGGTTGTAATTAAACTCCGAGGGCCATTCTGCATGTCGCTCAGGCAGCCTGGATGCCTTCTTTCACAGCAGCCTCAACAATTTTGCATCCTTCAAATCCATTCAGCCTGTAGAGCTTTTATCTTGGGCTTTCTGCCCAGAGCTACAACATCAAGTTTTAAATCCAAACTCGATTCGAGCTTGACAGAACGAACAGTTACCACAGACTGATGATAGATGGTGATAGCACTTGCAATATGAGCACTTAGTAACAAGTATGTGACATTGAAAGCCATCATCAACTTGTTGTTTTAAAGAAAAGAAATTAACCCCATTATCAGCTATCCAAAATGACACTCAAATTCCACTTTAACCGATGTATTCATCAATCAATGCTTTTGAATAGCGTCTATTGTTTGTTTGGACAAGTTTTCAATCTGCTAACGTGTTTCCAGCAGGTCTTGTAGATCTTGGTTGACCAAGAGTGATTCAAGTTTAAAAACTGTTTAAACTAAAAGTTAGGAGGAAAAGTGAGACTTAAAGCTAACGGAAACAAACAACAGCAGGCCAAAATCTGCTTCAGGAAAATTCTGTGCTTATTTAAAGTAAAACACTAGAGTGTAAACTCTGCTAACAAGTCAAAACAAATCATTCCCTCCCCAGTCCATATAGTCCATATTTCAAAAACCAAACTGCAAGTTTATTTACATCTGCATGCTAAGCAGTTTAGCCCCACTCACTTGCCATGAAGTTATAAAGAGCGTTTCACCCCGGTCGTCTTTTTGAATGAGGCGCTACACAGGGCAACCAATCAGAACAATGGTAATTTACAAATATGTCTTAAAAGCACGGTAACCAGAACAACCTGGACTGGAAAATGGTCAATAAATAGAAAAAAATTAATTGAGACTGGGTGGGAGGGGTCTTTAATATGGGTCCTTTAATATCAAATTTGGGCAGCATCTCTGATCTTCTGCTCATTTTTAATAAGAGAGACAGAGCAAGTAATCAGGAAGCTGTGATGATTTCATAGAGGATGTTAGGTCGATGTGTGACCTGAAGAAAAGGGTGCTTGTATTGAGCAGCAATTAATCTTTACTGAATATGAGAGCCTGGAAAATTGCATTCATTGAGCAACTCGATCAAACTCTTGTCTTCAGACTCCCTTTGAGAAGCACTTGTTTATTGTACTCTCTGCATTGTAGGCCACTAAGAATAGCAGGTCTGAATTTATCTGAAATTATAATTTTACATTTCCTGTATATTCAGCTTTGATTGAAACAGCTCTTTCAACCAAACAAATCAGAACTGGGACTTCATATATTTCCCTGTATACTTTATGCAGCACGAAGCATACACAGTGGTGTCCAAACGTCTGGAATATTTAAGATTCTTCACTATTTCTCGGATGTTGTCAGAGGCTTCTGCACAAACCTTTACTGATACAGCAACTACTGTAAACTTCTGGCATTCATGTTAAAACGTCCATGATTCACTCACATTATAATGCTGTTGATACAATCTGTAATAATAAATTAGAAAATAACACAAAACTATAACTATTTTCCCTAGTGGTCACAGACTTTGGACCCTACTGTATATCAATACAAATCTGTACTTCTCAAGGAAATATAAGCAAAGGGAAATGTCAGTTGTATAAATTAGAGCATACATGCATTGGCAAACAGGTGTCCATGCCTCTGCTATAGACTTGCAGTTAAAACAAACCAACGTCTTTGTATTAGCTGTCCAAAATATAGCAGACAACTAATTAGCAATTTTGTTCTGGACTCTCAGATGCGCCTAATGAATATTATGTACACTCCCTTTGGACAAAAACAAAGGCCTGTTACTTTTGCCACTAGTAAACAATTGATTATACAATGGTTTGAACTTCCCGCACCCATATAAGGTTTCAAGGGGCACTGCTGTAACTCAAAGCTCGTTTATTAAAATTACTAAGAAGGGGAGAGCAAGCAAGCGTATCGCTGTGGAAAAGTCATTATCCGGAATTGCTTTCTCATAGGGTCGCGTTCAGGCTGGCGAGAATAATCAACGGGAAGGTTTCTGTTCGACGCACTCGACAGGTGACAACGTATTATAAATGAAGCTGAGCGAATCTTGCAGCTAAGAAATCCCATTTGTCAGTTATGAGAGGAAGCTGGAAACATGGCAGAAAGAGCAAGACATGGTTTCAGGTCATGTCCCAGACAAAATATGAGCAGAAACAATTACGGTTTATGCCAACTATGCTCTTAAAAATAAAAGTGCCAAGTAGGGCATTCAGATGCTCAGAATAGCCACCTTGCAGTGGCTCATCAAAGAACCATTTTATGGAGGACATTTCAGAGTATGCAGAACCTTTCTATGGTGATGTACCACATGTTAATGAACTGGAATCATATCAATCAGGGCAGATAAGTGCTAAAAGCCCCAAAACTGCTTTTTAAAATTAAACAAGTAGTATATTAATGAAGTAAATAAACACTGTTAAAGTCCCAGAACATATAATTCACTCCCCAGGCCATGCATCTATGTAAACTTTTTTTTTTTTTTTTTTTAATGAGACGCCATACCGGGCAGCCAATCAGAGCGGAGGTACATACATCAGTCCAAAGTGGGGAAAAAAACAGTGCCATTAATTCTAAGCGATATATAGAAGTTTCAGATTGGTCATTTAAACGTGCAATACTGTTTTTGGTACGTAAAACCACATCAAACACATCAGGGAAAAAAAATGTAGGATGTATAAAATATATTTGATGATACATGTGCTGTTCTGAAGAACAGCATGTGTAGGTGATGCTGGGTTGCTATAGATGTAGAAATAAAAATGACATTTAATTTGATCCTGTGTCTATATATCATGAATGTTAATGCATCAGCATCAGCATATAAGTGTATAAAAAAGCAGACACTAGCAGCCGCCCACAGTTCCAAATTGTGATGGTCATTTAGGATGTTCTTGGTGAAACCAGACTACATGCCATGTTTAGAACCTGATGAGTAGTCTATACTGTGTGATTAATGAAATTAATGACAGCTATTGTGACTGGCTGTTCTAGGGCAAAGCAAACATTTCATTGACAAAGGCCAAGACTGGAGTGTGTAGATCTGAGTCAATAAAATTTGGTTACATAGTTCTAAAAGAACTGGCTTGAAGTGACGATAAAAGCTTCTCATCCATAAGCTTGTAGCTTAATGGACTGCACTGACTACGTCCTTGAAACTACATTTGCCAACTGAGTGACATGAGTATATTCACCCACAAGAATTACAAAATCTACTACCCTGTCTTTCACGTCTTATATCAGTTTCAGCATAAGCATGCATGATTGTTATTTAATTGGCTCTGGAGGCTTTAAAATGATGTGAAATGAAATATTACAGGTATGTAAAAAGGTTAAAATACATTATCAGCAAATGACTGCTTCGATAAATGGAACAAACTCTCCAGTGAGACATTTGAAACTACAGTACACAGGCTGACTCAAGGCAAAAAAGGAGTCGAGAGTTAAGCAAGGCCACCAATATATTTCCGTAAATCACATGGCATGCAGCTATCAGATTTTTTAGCTCCCCTGTCGTCTTCCTTAACATGAACATTTGCAAACAACAGGCATTTCAATTCCGCTGTCCCGAGTGAACAGACAATTGCATCATTCAAGAGGAGGAACAACTGTTGTCTATAATATTAAAAATGAAAAGAAGGCAAAAAAAGGACAGCGAGCGTGGAGTAAATAAAGCACGCTAGCAAGAGAGGTCCTGAGGGAAGACATGCATGGACGAGTCTAAAACGAGGTTCCTGCACAATTTAAAAGCCTTGTTTCATCCTTGCTCTTTTGTCTTTTCCTAGGGAGGTGCCTCGAATGACAAAGGCAAAGCAAAGACACTATGGCAGTGATTCTCTCCATGAGTTAGAGAGTCGAGGAACAACATTGTAGACATGGTGTAATATTCTGGAAAAAATTATGAGCTTGCGCACAGTATTCATCTATTGCAGAAACTTGGTCGAATTCCACTTCTAATGCCATGGCAGACCATATGACTGACGAGAGAGAGCCAATAATGTGGCTGTGGTTAACAAAAGTGCAAAGGATAAGCTTTAGTGCCTAGCATAATATACAGCCATGGAAAAAAAATAACCATTTTCCCCTTTCTGTCTATTCACTATTCAGTTCATGGCAATGTGTGTGTGTAAAATGCACTTATTTTTTCCATGGCTGTATATGCTATGTTGTGTATATGCATGCACAAAAACATGGTGTTTGACTGCCAGAAAAACTTGGAACTTTGGTTGATGCAAGAGGTTTTGGTTGAGTACTCTGAAAAAGCTACAACTGACTTAGCAGAGACCTCGTACAACTGCTATATCACCACTGTTAGCTTGGCGCTAATATTTAATTTATGTAGGTAAAACAACATAAATTCGAACTTCTTATGAAGCAAATGAAAACAGGTACACATTAAGCAGTCACAAATTGACCATATCTGGTTCCCTGTGTCAATACAATTTAAATATTCGTGTGTTTATGCAGTACTTCACAGTGGCTTCAAGCAGCTAATCAGACCTGGTATAGCAGTATTAACCACACACTGCAGGGAGGCGGAGCTGGATGTCAGAGGCTTAAAAAATAACCAAAAATGAATAATGTATTTGGGTGTGTTTCACTACCTGTAATACATCACAGTGCATTTGACACAGAATCACAGATAGGCTGTGTGAACATACAAGTTGGGCTAGAGGTAGATCAGCCCAATCTTAGTCAGTTCTTATTGTTCTTACGAGGAGCTGGTGGTGCTGCTGTTCCAAGGTCCAAAAGAATGTGAAATAATCAGTTTTTAGTTATTTGTTAACAGCACTTAAATTCCAAAGCAAGTACATTTCAAAATGACAAAGATTACACCATATTTTGATGCCCTTTGTCTTTAAAAGAGAGGGAGGACTTAGCCTTACAAGCCCATTAATATGAATCACCCCAATCACCCCACCCACCCCTACTGCACTTTATTAAATAGGGCTAAATTGTCATCATTAAAATAGTTGAAGAACACATACTAACTTGTTCAGGACTAAAGACTCGACTTGCCTGCACTGACTAAGACTTGTTCCCACCTATGATAACAGTATGGAACAGTTGGATAAGAAAACCGTTAAACTATTATTGAGACAAAAGCTGCTCTTTAAATCAACAAAGACACTGTGATGAGCACAAGGCTAGGTGTTAAAGCTAAATATACCCGATGGATTAACACATGGCTTCTTAATGTCAAGGAAAAATTAGGCAAGTATTCTTCTTACTCTGTGAAGTGAGAGACAGATATTCTAGCAAATGATCCATAAATAGTTCTTTTGCTAACCTTTAGATGTTTTTTGAATTCCGACCTTTAGAGCCATGCGTGTCATGCCCCTAAACACATCATAAAGTGCAGGCACATGACCAATTGAATGAAAGGACACATTTGAATAATACATTCATATGTCAGTAATGAGATCTGCCATTTGTATCATGGAAATGGTAAAGAAAACGCACTAAAGGCAATAACAGGACCAGGGAACCACAGAATATGTTAAAGCGCATGACTCACTGGTCTTTCATACGACATACTCATTCCTGCGAATGTAATGGCGTGTTCATTTTTCATGACCAATACAAGCCTGTCTGTCTTGGGATTATGGAGCTACTCATTTCTTAGCCCAGTCCTGGCGTTAAATTCCTTCTACAACTGATGTCAGTTTTATGACAACAACAGTCCGACCTTGGGACTTAGCCTCTGAGTCACAGGTCCTGAGGAGCAAGAGAGATAAAAAGAGGGAGGGGTGGAGGGTGAGAGGTTTGATCAGCTTCCAGCGGCTGAACATCAGTGCAAAATGAGGAAAAAGGGGAGGACGGGATGTAGCAGTAACTGCCAGTCACTGGCCAATGTGAAGGTTTTCCATGAACAATGTCTGACTGTAGATGATGGAGATCCACATCCATAGACGCCAGTACACCATTGAATGGAATGCTTTAAAAAAGTTACAGTAGATTTGTTTGAAAAGTAAGTGTCTCAAAAACACCTTCCTCGATCCAAAAACAAGTACATGACTCCAACTAGTTGTGATCGAGGCAAGGCGGAATGAGGGTGAGTATCAGAATTGAACCATAAAACAACGTAAAAAGGAGGCCTGTTCTAAGGAATTACATTTGCTTTGACATCACCGTGATCATGCGGATGCACGGCCAGGTGCATATCTATTGCTTTCCTGGAGAAGAGATGGCACCAGGATGCGTTATGAGAAGAGAGCAAGCTAGCTTGCGTCCTGCATACACACAAATGTTACTTTAACCAGTACCACGTAGCTCAACGTTGCAGACCAAGGACACCCCTTCATGAAAACAGTAGTCCCTACTGGCAGTGGCCTCTTTCAGCAGGATAATGTGACCTGCCAAAAGGTAAACATTGTGTAGAAATGGTTTGAGAAACATGACAAATATTTTAAGGTGTTGACTTGGCCTCCAAATTCCTCAGATCCAAATCCGATCAGGGATCTGTGGGATTTGCTGGACAAGCTCGTCTGATCCATAAAGGCCTCACCTCACAACTTACAGGACTTAAAGGATCTGCAGCTATCATCTTGGTGCCTGATACTACAGCACACCTTCAGAGGTCTTTTGGAGTTCATGTCTCAGCAGGATGGAGCTTTTTTAGGGGCACAAATGGGACCTACACAATCTTAGACATGTGTTTTTTATGTAATGGCTGATCTGTTTACAGCAGTATCCTCCTTGCTGTTTTTCTTTTATGATAGTGTATTTCAGTGGCAGAGAGTAAGTGACAGACTAAGCTCACATAAGCTACTTCTCTGTTCTAAAAATCTGGGAGCTGATTAAGGAACTTGTTTCCCTCCTTTCTCTGTCACCCATTTTTGCTGGAATCAACATTTGACCGTAAGAGAGATTAAACTGATAATAGTCAATTAAATTGCTGATACATTGCTAGTTTCACAGAACTGACAGTACCTAAGACTGTAACAGGACGTGCTACTAGAATATCATGCTTGCAGAAAATGTCTTCTTACTAGTGACATTAGTGTAATTTAATAGTGAAATTTCTTATATTAAAAAATCAAATGAGGCATACAAGGTGATCTAAGTAAATCATTTTACGAAGTTACCAAATAGACCCTTACAGTTTCTCAGGTCTCAGAGCACAGCAATATGTTCAAAACATTTTCATGAGATATTTTTTGCATATCATTCTAAAATGATAATAGCTATTATATTTTACAAAAACCCTAATAGCCTCTACTCTTGCTCAGAGACATTATCATGAACTCACTGCCAAACTTAGTTACTCTCCCAACTTTGTGCTGTTATAGCCCCCCGTTAAGCCAAATAGTTACTGCTAAAACTACTTTGACTTATTTATCAAAAATGCTTCATTATTGACATCAAGTGATATTTTGACAATTATTATCATATTTATGCCTTGTAAAATGTGCAATGATAAACCTTGTGGATGGACTCTCCTAACCAAATAAGACTGCTTATACAGTAATGTATTTGTCGAACGCATGTTAAAAATGAAATCAACAAAAGCAGCAGTAAGAAATGTGCAATGTCAGCCAAATTTTGATGATAATTGACAATTTTACACATCAGTCATCAAGTTAATAGCAGGTGGCACTACTGAGCGATATGGGATGTCTCATCTTCAGTGGTCACACTCCATTTGATTTCACTCTTCCTTGAATCTCCAGAGATGACATCAGATTTAGTGAATTAAAATTCCCAATGAACAACAGACATTTTTGTTTGTTATTTCAAATGAAGTCGAGCATGCTTTCGACGAACTTTCATAAAATGCACTCAAACTGCCTTACGTGATTACATCTCACACCAGGGGGAAAAAATGCATTAAAATGGGGCAGACAAAGAGCCTCTAACTGATGAAGGTTAATTCCGCAATTACCTCACTCCGTCAAGCACTCCGGGCAAGTCGTGATGGGATGATTAGCAGTTTCAGCCGCGCGGAGGCCATGGGAAGTCAAGGGACTGCTCGGCTGTTCTCAGGAACACTCAGCGGGGGGGAGTGATACAAATCACTGGCTACGTCCGTTCCCCGAGCCCCAACATTGCAATCAGATCCTTGCCCCTTCTTCTCGTCAGCTCTCGAGCGGCAAGACCACGATCACGGCAACCCCACACAACTTGCTAATGACAAGACGACGACCTCCTTTCGTCTCTTTCGCACAAAAGAAAGCTTCCTCCCAGACACATTTTGATCTTCCTCATGTACGTGCATGCAATGACATCGCCAATTAGCTGACTGAATCTATTAATAAAAGAAACAGAGCTTAGCAGGTTCAGGTAGGCTCATATAAAGACACTACGAAGTTCTTCTGCGGGGCTAAACCAGGACAGCAAAAGCAAACAAGCCATAGAGGCCAAAAACGAGACAGTGTGGACAGCACACAGAAGATGAAAAATGGATTGCGATCTTTGGGCTTCGGAAGTCACAGAGGACTACTTAGGATGTTTAAGCACACCGTGAACGGCCAGGACAAGAGAAGAAAACCTCCCCGCCAGGGGGGAGAAACCATACTGTGTGCTGAGAGCAATGAAGGCAGCTCTGCGAACGTGGAGTAAACAGTTTGGAAATGCTATGAGTTATTAAGTGGCGCACAAAAACAACTCTACCTGTGAAGGAGCAACTGTGAAGGAGCAATGTTGATTTGCTGACAGGAAAGCAGATGGCATCCACTGAGATTTTCATGTCTGTCATATCTGTTTATAATATCGGAGGGGATATAGGTGGAATATAATGGGAAACAGTGGAATATTACTGTCTGTCACCCAAACATCAACTAAGCTGAGTTCTCAGGGGTAGAAGCTCTGAGGCTTGGCACTGAAGTCTGCAAAGTTTGGCGTTTCCATACAGCAAGTCCAACTCTGGAGTAAAAAAACTACTATAATTGCCTTATTATTATAACAATTGTAGCCGCATTGTGAGTTAAGAATGTAAATAATAATTAATGATTGCAATAGGTCACATTTATATTTGATCTTGAACAGATCAAATGTACTTCCATTTGCAACAATTTAAGAAAAAATATTGCAAAGGATTTTCCTTTCTGCAAAACAGCTATACACACAACTTCATAATACATTCATGATAAATCTCCATACAATGAAAATGTGACACTGGCTGATAGTTTGAATCTTCACATTTGGAGACCGTCTTCACTTAATTGTAGTCTCAGGTCTTCAGTGTTTAAAAAAGATCAAACCTTCTCAGGTTTCGGATCAAACTTTCGCCTGTGATCAGTTTTGCTGAGGGTTCGAATCCCAGGACTGCCAATGGCACCTCTGAGGTACCCTTGAGCAAGGTACCATCCCGACACACTACTCCGCAGGCGCCATTGCTGGCTGCCCACTGCTTCATTTGGTGAATGGGTTAAATGCAGAGGACACATTTCACACTGTTTATACAGTGTGCCATGATGTGTTCACGCATGACAAATGGTTCACTTTCACTTCATTTTCAGATAAGTCTGTTATTGGCTCAACTCTAACAATTGTCAAACTATAGCTGTGTCCGAAATGTGCACTTGTTCACTCCTTCACTCGTTCACTACATAGTGTTTGCTATATAGAAGGCTAACTAGTGAACAAGGGGAGGCAACGTTTAGTTAATTTCGGACACTCGGGATGTTATGTTTTTACTAACTGTTGCTTAAATAGTGCGCCGGATCTTGGCAATTTATCTCTGTCGCATAAACACACGTTTCGTCTCTCTAGTTCAGACACAGCCCGCACATGAGCCGGGATCTGGTGGACACGGGGACAGACAGATCCGTCCGGGGGTACTACCAGAGCTGCCGCCCAGATCACACAGCACACCCGCTCCCGGACCGCGGCTCAAAATGCCCGGGACGATTTTTGGTTCCAGTCCAGCCCTGGGTACTACTGTCCTCCGCGGAGAGAGAGAGAGAGAAAGTGCAGGTGTGACTGAATCTCCCCCGTTTGAAGCCCCACTTTCCCCCCGTCCCTCCTCCCTCCGCCTTGCTCCTCTTCTTGTCTTTCGTGGGATAACAGTAGTGTGGGATAACAGTGTGTCCGAAAAGTGCACTCGTTCACTATGTAGGGCACAGTAAAAGAAATCCGCAGTGCATGATGGTCCATGTGTATTAATGTAGTGTACAGTGTCTGGACACTAAATTTTGGCGTCGCACGGCGATTTTGTGGTGCACTATGTAGCGGGTGAAACTGACGGTTGGAATTTCGGACAACACTACAAAATGGCTGATTCACTACATAGTGAAAGAGTGCACTTTTTGGACACAGCTTATGTCTCAAGACAAATCCCATCTATCATAGACAGGACACTTAAAGAGCAGACTGACATCCCTGTCAGAGGCTGCAGCCCAGTCAGCCAGAGTCAGCAGTATAGCTCGGACACAGCAGTGTAGCTGGACGCCCTTCTGTGCCCTCCTGCTGTAAAGTCTGGCACAACACGAGTGACATTGACCATTCTTTTTCTTACTTTTTCATACTGGGTAGTAGTCGATACAGCGAAGGACCTGGGCTACCAAGCTGAGTTGAATAAAATTCACTTCCAATCATGGAACCCCTGTGATCTTGTAAAAGAAAACCTCAAGGATCCAAACATAAGACAGTAAATCAGGCTTAACTGCTGTTCTGCCTCTTTCGCGAGGCGTGACCTCATGCAAAGTGTTCCATGGGCTTGACCCAGCCTCTGGCACTGTAAATTAATATTCAGCTGATCATAGTTTGCTTTGCCAGGGCACAAAAGTGCTGCTGCCCACACTGCCTGGGGGAAACCGATAGAGTTGGAAAAAAGGTCAAAATCTACACACGCAGCACTGAAAAATCTGTACAGAAAATCAATGAAATGCATAAAATAGGATTCAAAAGCCCAAATAATAGCTGTCGAGTTCTCTCATGCTGACACCGAGGAAGCATTTTACAGGTAGAATAAAATGTTAATTCATGGATATGCACCACTAAGATGTTATTAGGGGGTTTCAAGGGATCCTGAGGTGGTTTGGGTTTGTGAAAGCAACTGTTTAAGAATAAACAGCCTTTTTTGTCCCCTGAGGGTTGTAAGCAATGGCAGAAGCAGAGTAACTTCATCACATCACCACTGGGTGAATCTTTTCAATGGCTTTACGGTACACAAAAGAAACAGATGCATCTGAGCCTTTCTCATATCTTCCTCTTCTTTTCCAGTGTGCTAATTTAGGCCTAAGGTCTGCACCCTAGTTGTGACTAAGGTAGGGGGCTGCACCACTATACACAACATGCATCATGGCATCTAGTTTTCCTGATGTTTGTGAACAGTCCGGACTGAACAGCTACAAGGAACAATGTTGTACATTTCAACTATTTATAGACAACACAAAAAGGTGGCTATTACTGAGATCTTACTTACTCATTTCTGTTAATAGCTCAGTCTTTCATTTATGGGGCTGTATTATATGTAAACTTCTACAAATGCATCAGTCTGTGCAATGAAAAAGGCCCTGTGGATTATTAGGCCGTTTTTTCCAAGAGGCATTATTTCTGTTAGCTGGTGCTTAGAGAAATG
>JBBIGA010000132.1:8096301-8113318 GCA_037576975.1 Alestes dentex | reverse complement strand
TATATAGAGTACGTCTTATTCAATATGTATCAGTTGTGCATGATTCTACAAGTGCATCAGTCTGTGCGTTTAAAAACATCCTGTGGATTATTAGTCTGTTTTGTCCAAGAGGCACAATTTCTGTTAGTTGGTGCTTAGAGTAAGCCTTTTCGTCCCTTTCTAAAGGTAACAATAACAATAACATTTTATTTTATTGTCACATACTACCTTAATGTCACACATTAGTCACACTTTGTCATTATATATCTGATTATATCAATTCAAACCACTTACTGACAAACAATTTAAATTAACTTTAAGATTGATGGTTAATAAGGACACACATAAAAAAATAATTAATAGCCAGTTATTACTGATCTTACTTCATCTTCTCCATCAGTCAGCATTATACCTGTCAGCTTCATCGCACACTCACATTCGTCTGATCGAACACCTACCCTCATCCTCATTTTTGTTATAACTGCTTATTAATGGTGTTTAAGATGTTTAACACCTAATTTTGAATCATTTATACATACTTTAACAGGGTAGTCATGTTGTAAAATGGTACCACTGAAGTGCTTGATTTAAAAAAAAAAAAAAAAAAAAAATCCATCAATAATGGAAACCTCATTTTAGTTTAATTATATATGAAGATGGAAAACGTGGCACAAACAGCTCCGATTCTGCACACTGATACACTTCAGTAAAAGGTAGTGTGGCCAATGGGGACATGGATGCAGAATGACTCCTCCGGTGGCAGATTTAAATGAGAAGCTCTGTTCTTTTTCAGGCCCTCTGGGCTCATGCGGTTAATTAAATGCTAAAGGAACATGAGTGAAAATCAAACATTTGGTAAAGGTAAATAAACAAAAAAATAAGGTAATGGCACCAAGGGCTGAAATCTAATCAGCTTTTGGTAGTGTACGTATATCATCGCTGCAAGACTGAAACCTCTTATCTCCAAAAAAGTAATTTTACAGGAACAGTGTGCGTAAATTTCAATGTAAGCAAATGAAACAAGGATTTTTCAAAGTCATTTTGGACTAATTTTACTTCTCTATGCTTTAGAAAAGTTTTACACAATGTGAATGGCAGCAGGAATCTTCAAATGATGAAAAAAATAAGAAAACGACGGAAATGAGGTGGACAGAAAGGTTTTGTTTCAGCAATGATGGCATATGTTTATACACCTATTTTACACTGTTTGTGGCTTATAGGCTCCCTACACTTGGATTTTTCGTCTTTTTGTGCTGTGCAGTGCTAAGTCCTAATGATACACATCACATATTCTTGTTTTGGTGTAATAATAACATAACACTGCCATATTGCTCAACCCTAGATAAAAACAGTTAAACGAATTGAACACTGAGGTTTAACATTTACGATAACACCATACGTTTTATTAGATAACAACTAGGATGTCCAGAAATCGCTAAAAAAAACGCGAGGTTGAGTAGTGCCAAAGCATTAAAATCATACCAATGTAGAGGCATCAGGTAAAGCAAATGCAAGGCATATGTTGCAGATATTGATATCTGCAGTAGTAAATTAAAGAGGCAAGGAAACCCTATCAAGAGCAATCTAGCATTTCAGCAGCACTTTCCAGAGACCTTTCCAACTGACATTACTTTGCAATTACTGGCCGAGAGTAATAAATTTCCACCCAGAAGGTGCTATGGCCTACTCGTCTCTCCCCACGCAGCCTGGCATTAGTGCCATTAGAGCTTCATGGATCTAGCCTTAAGAACGCCTGACAGGCTAATCAATTTTACAGGCTCCCATCTTTTATAGGGCTGTCCGGGAGAGAGTCACGTAATGAGCCCACGACGCTTGATGAAGTGGAAGTTTACAGACAAGAGCATCGCGACTGAGGAGGCATCCCAGCCATCCATTACCTAATAATGGACTGGAGGAGAAAAGCAAGCAGAAGCACCGGAAACACGGGACATAATGGATGACCCAGCGAGGTGTTGTTGGATGAAATTCACCCAGAGTCTGTAGAATCAAGCCATTGCTTGGTATTATCACGGTGCAGAGGGAGAATCAGTAATCAACACCGTGTCACACTGGTTCATGCTATCTCAAAGCAATTCCCTTTTATTGGAGATACAAGGCAATATCTTAGCCTATGAAACAGACCAGAGTCATTCAGCTCCATGATGGCGCATGAGATGAAAGTGTGTCAGGGTAAACATCGTATTTCATCAGGGCTCTGCACCGTTATAGTCATGAAAAGACATTGTGGAGTTTGCCTGTATCTCTGGAAAGAAAAGAGGTTATCCCCATGCAGAGACTCAGCAACAAGAAACTCCAGTTTATCCTCATGAAAAGTTTTCACAAACAAAAAAAAAACAAACAGGCTAGCAAATTTGATTCTCATGTAAGTAAGAATAAATATGAACATTCTGCTGATTCAACACCTACCAGAATCAGTCGAGTGGTTTTGTGGTGATTTAAGTTAATTTAATGTATCTGAAGTGGAACATTTGAACCTTGAAATATGAGGGTATTAAAGATATGGAGCGGAGGAACAAATAAGGTTTAAGAAAAGGCCACTTTTAAAAGATTTTCTTTTACTCAGCATACACTTTATTAAAGGGCAACACAGTGGTACGGTGGGTAGCACTGTTGCCTCACAGCAAGAAGGGTCCTGGCCCTGGGTGGCCAGGGATCTTTTCTTTGTGGAATTTTAATGTTTAACCTATGTCTGCACGGGTTTCTGCCAGGAGTTCAGATTTCCACCCACAGTCCAAAAACGTGTGTGTGTGTGTGTGTGTGTAAATTTGTGTCTGTGTGTCTGTTCTGTGATGGACTGGTGACCTGTCCAGGGGTGTTTTGCTGCTTTTGCCCTATGACTGCTGAAATGGCCACCCCTTGTGACCTTGGCTACGAATAAGTGGCTTGGAGAATGAATGAAAGAATGAATGAATGAATGAAAAGAAGCCCATCCTTTGGAGTTCCAACTTGCTGGTGTAAAGGAAAGTCATAGTTACAGTCATGCGTGAACACACCACAGCACAGCACACAGTGTGAACAGTGTGAAATTATTTCTCTGCATTTAACCTATTCACCAAGTGAAGCAGGGGGCTGCCACCCAGGGAGCAGTGTGTGGGGACAGTTCCTTGCTCAAGGGTACCAGTGATGATACTAGCAGTGTTGGGACTCAAACCCACAACTGTAGTCCATAGTGGTGGACTACAGTTGTTGTACAATATCTGTTTGTGTACACTTCATCCATGATCAGTTTGGCTATTTTCAGTGGTGGATAACCTTTAACTAGGAGTAAGCACGATGATTATACTCACTGATGTCCTAAAATATTGGGAAACTGGGATGTTCCCGTCTAGCTCAGTACATAGAGCATGAGACTCAGAGTCATGGGTTCAAGCCCCCTGTTGGGGATTGTATTTACCCTTTGGGGCAGCTGGTGGCCTGGTGGATAGGGAGTTGCCCTTGTGAATGGAAGGCTGTGGGTTTGAATCCCAGGACTGCCAGTGGCACCACTGAGGTACCCTTGAGCTAGGTATTGTCCCTACACACTGCCTCCCAGGCGCTGTGTCGCGGGCTGCCCACTGCTTCACTTGATTGATTAAATGCAGAGAAAGAATTTTGCACATTGTGTGCTGTGCCCTGACACACTTGCACCACCATCACCATACATTACCATGCCACCACCACATACGTGCCACTGCTGGGCTGTTAATTTTTCTCAATCTAAGTCATATCAATTGCCGTCCTATGAGATTTACTAATGATGAATGGGGTAGATTTGTAATTACGGTTTGTAAATAGAACTAGTCTGGATTTCTAAGACAGTGGAATCAAACTGTCTAGTTCACAGCAGTTCACACTGAAGAATTCATGAAGAACTGGAGAAACAAAATCTGTTCTTTTTAACTGTCCCTGAATAATTCAACATCAATCTATCATCAACTGCTCCTGTACTTCACAGAGACGGTGACAGTCAAGGGGAACCGCTCCTTTAAACTGAGCCAAATTACTTGAAGACAGAAACCAGACCGATTAAAAACAGCAGAAGTCATTGATCAAAATAAATATGTACTTGTTGGCTGTTGGCACCCATTTATTGTGAACAGTGGTGATTAAATGTTTGCCACAAAACCAGTTTTGTACCCTGGCAAACTTCCTCAGTGGCCAAAGGTACAAAGCACTGGGATACGCTTATAATAGAACATTATAAAATAATCTAAAATATAAAACATCAAAATTATATAATATAAGATGGTTAATGCCTATGAGTAATTGGATTATACTTGACTTCTCAAATTTTCAAAATATTATGACAAAATAAATTTTTTCTTTATGTTTTGACTTATCAAAATAACTGTTTTCTCAAAAAAAAATAACATATTTACTCAGAGTATCAGTTTGTGATATTAAAATCTGAAGAAAATTAGACATTGTCATAATATATTTTTTTAAAGTACTGAAATTATTATTTTATTTTATTTTATTTTTTTGTCTAATTGTCTCCTCAGTTTAGTTATGGCCATAACTACCCACTAGCTAGGTCTTGCCCAAAACACGATGCAACCACCACCGGGAGGGTAAAGGCTGGGACACACTTTCCCTGAGATATGAGACATAAAGCCCTGTCTCAGATTTTCGAACTGATGCTTTCACACTGAACAGTTCAACATGCTTGGAGGTGAACACTACCTGCAGTTCAGTTACATCAGCAAACAGAAACCTGTGAAGGCTTGTACTATGCTGAGTGATGGGAGGGAGAGTCAATATGTGAAAAAAGGAAAAGTCAAATGCTAACATCATTTCTGGGAATTGAACCCACCCAGAGAGAGAAAAGCCAATTATAGTGTCTTGGAGTCCCAGCCACAAATGGCTGTGGTACTACCAGGGATCGAACTTGTGATCTCTTGCGACAACAGGGTAACGATTAGATGGTTGCACCACTCAGGAGTTCCTGAAAAGTCCAACTTTTGACACAGCGGGAAAAAAGGTAAAACAGAGGTAGTGGGTGATTTGAGAGGGGTGATGCGGGGGCCATTCCATTTGTAACAAGACAGCCAAAAAAGCTTCCCTCTTGTTATCCTGACAACACATAGTGTGTGTGTGTGTTTGTGTGTGTGTGTGTGTGTGTTGGTTGGAGGTGTGGGAGAAGGGCGGGTGTTCCCAGTGGACCACCTTCCTTGTTAAAAATAACTAATCGCTTACTGAACATAGACATATTGCTGTCAGAAACAGAGAGGAAAAACAGTTACCACCAAACAACACTTTTTCTCCTACCTGGCAGAACAGCCTTCTATACAAAAAAGATGCAAGCAGAACAAGGGTTTACACGTAATTCACAAGGTTATCGAAACCACCAACACCATGCAATAAGAAGCATGGCTATGCAGTGACTGAAAAAACAAACCCAAGCTATCTTCCGTTACAGGTTCACTAAAGGGGGCTTCCCCTGTGCCTCCATGCACCCTTGCACTCTCTTGGCATTCTCTCAACCAGTGTAAGCGGAGCCACCTGTGATGTTTTTCCAAAAACCTTTAGGAAGATTCCCCTTTCCTGAGACCTTGTTGGCTCCTTAGCAATTTTTGCATTTGAAATAAACTCACTATCTAGCTCTGTCTCGTCAGAGACTTAGGCAGAAGAGTTTAGATCCCAAATTTCAGATGCTGAGGAAGCATTCAGTCACTTTCCACCCAGCGTTGTGTGGAGCAATTTTAAATAGATCCAATTCGATGAACATAAAAGTAATTACTTGCTTAAAATTAAACTTGTATATGGACGATACACTTAAACTTTGCTGAGCTCATTTAGAAGTTCTAGATGTCTAGTTTTTTTCTGTACAGTGTAGTAAGCATTCCACGGCTGGAACTGTCTGACACAGACATTTAAGACAAAAGAAGCAAAAACGCACAGCGTGAGAATACAAACCTCTCCTGAGCTTGTTATCAGCCAAATAATGAAACAGCAGGGGGAATGAGTGTGTTCTGGGGGAAGGTAAAAAAAAAAAAAAAAAAGATGGCTGCTTGGAATCCTCCCATGGTTTATCGCACATCTTAAGAATTCTGTTTGAGTCGAGTCAGCCAGTGAGAAGCTTGTCTCTGGGCCTCAGCATGTGGTATTAAAGTCGGATTTGAGGCTTCTCTGTTCCAGCAGTGTCTCTCACTTTCAAAGTCAGGGAGAAGAGCCGTGCCTGTGTGCTGTACCCTGCAGTTTAGAGCACTTCCCCAGGCCGCAGGTATTCCAGCCTGCATGCACGCATCTGCTCACTGCGCTCCACGCTAGGAGACACTGCGTGGGGGGTTTAGTGGGATGTGATTGGAATTACAGAGAGGATGTAGCTTGTTGTGAACCCTCAGTTTTTCTCGCATGAGATTTTGCCTTGAAAATGTACCTAAATATGCTACATTCAATATATTCACTAACACACACACACACACACACACACACACATACACACACACACATATATAGATAGATAGATAAAAATGATTCAAATTGTCTAACTAGAACTATTTTATGAGGCTTCTGAGGCACAGCTCTTGTGCTGATGTTAATGATTTAGAAGTTCTTGTTGCTCCCAGGTGCTTCCATTTCACTTACAGCTGACTGAGGCAGAACTAGCAAAGCAGAACTTTCATGAACTGCCTTCTCACTGAAAGTGACTGAGCTCTTGCATGTGGACTGAAGCTATGGTGTCTTTACCAGGGGTTCAGTGGGACGAGGTGAAGTGAGACAGCAACTTCAGCCCTCATTAAATACCCACTCTCCGCTCCATCTGGTGTCTATGAACTGTTAGTGCTGCAGCCTCATACAGCTGACAGGGGGATGTTAAAACTGCTCTACCAAGTAGCAAGTCCCTCCTCATCATGTATAGTAAGTCACATTCTTATCTGAAAACATGTTCAAATTCATCTTCAGCAATTTGCACATGAGTGGATAGTTGATGGAAAGACTGATTAATTTGTATTCACTTTTGCTAGATTTTATGAAATTTGCTTAAAAAGCTTTGAATGGAAATTGTGTTCTCAAAATCATGCAAAGCTTGTTTCTGGTTTGATTTTCTACATCATTTAAAGCTGCCAGTTCTCATCGCCCATTTGTGAGTGTGCTGTGAAAAATGAACCAATCAAAATGGCAATCAGAATGTTGCTAATCAACAAATGCTAAAAATGAAGGACATTTTGGACAAGTTTGGAAATACAAGCAACAGAAACAGCAACCAAATAATAAGTTAGAGCCCAATCCAAAGCTAACCTTGATTTATTTTATTTTATTATTTTTTTAATGGTGTTTCATCTGTTAACACAGCAACAAATGCGACATATCTCTGCCATATTTGGTGGAAAAGGAATGTATTTCAAACACTGAATAATTTCCTACTAGAGACACTGGTACAATCTGATTCCCACCAATTAGTGCCGCAGTGGAACTGTCCCAAATCCAGACGTTACTGTTGAATGGATTCTCACGCTAGCTGCTGCAGTTGTCACGACTAGACAAAAGGAATTTTTTGCCTTCTTTAAGACTCGGTTAAAAGGAGAGCAAAACAAACACCCAATCAACCCCCGGCGAGCAAGCAGCTTTGACAGCTTCAGCATCATAGCATGGCTGACTTGTGTCAGAGCTGTTGCCTTCAACCGCGGCTCCTCAGCCCGCCACACAGACTGATTATGCAAGAAGAGCTGAATTATTGAGGAACACACTGGAGAGAAGCAGAGGAGGATTTTTTTTTTTTTGCAGCAGGCAACACTGTGCCTGCAGGGCTTTCCATTGCAGAAGGCCCTGTGTATCTTTATCAGCTCTCCGTGGCCGTTTCCCAGCCACCCAGACCTGAAAACTCCCCGACCTAAAACGAGCAGAGGCCAAGAAAAGCAATAAATCTGCCGGCATTTCATCCAGAGAAGTATTGCTCTCAAAGGACAGATCACGTCAAGCTTGTCTGCCCGCCTCTCCTGCTGCTGTTTTATTTCTTCACCTTTTTTTTTTGGGGGGGGGGGGGGGGACCGAGTTCCACTTTTTTCTCTCCACCCTCTCCCCCCCTCCCCCCCCCCCCCCCCCCCCCCCCCCCCCCCCCCCCCCCCCCCTCCCCCCCCCCTCCCCCTAATTCTCATTGTTTCTCTGCAGCATCTTACAACCTGGAGAAACCTGACATGCATGAAATGCGGAGATTATTTAAACATTAGGGAAATGTGCCAATAATCTGAATACTGAAAGTTTTGTGCTGTTTGTGTAATGGAAGTTTTTGGTTGCTCATGGATCCTAGTGAGAGTGTTTATTTAAGGAGCCAAACAATGGGATATTAAAATAAGATATGACGAAAAAATGATAGCTGTCTGTTCTGAACGCTGAATGCAAACAAAAAGATGGAAAAGCAGGTGGAAAATGATCTAGAACTAGAGCTATGAGTTCTGTGGGTTCCAGCTTGACTCAGTTCTTGATTGTGCAGTGGAAAATGCCCCACATTAACACATACAATTATTAAACTGGCAGAATGAACTGAACCGGCTGACCTAAGGTAGACAGATAAGCTGTTTAGCAATGTTTAGGCGATTATCAACATCCAGTACAGTTTCCTGTACATTTGCATAGGTCTGGGATTTGAACGCACCTCATCTGGTTATAAGCTCGGCGAAATGTTAAAACAGCTGAAACACAAAAATGCACAGTGGCATTCCCAGGACAGGAACTGAAAACCTGTGTTATGTTATGAAAAAAGTGAACAATTATTATCCTCCACAGAGCTCCCTGAAGTATTTAATAATGTAGCAGAGCCATAATAAATCATAAAATAAAAAAAACAATAATAAAAAAATTAAAGGCAATTGTCCATAAAATCACAACTCATTCGAGCAAACGCAGTAGACGGCACTTCGTGGTGGGATAAATCATTCAAGTCATTCAGCTGTTTTTTTTTTCTACCTTTTTCTTCTGTAGTTACAAGCACTAAGTGCGACAATGCTTTGGTAACATGGAGATTGCCTTGTTCTTTTATCACCTTTTTCAACTACAGCTGCTAAAGGGACTCCTAACACAAACGCCTATTGATCGGGGTGGAGCTCAGATAACAATTTTGGCAAAGGTTGGCTCACGTCTCATTAGGCTGTCATTATCCACTGCCTTTTAAAAGATTAGGGGCCGCCGCCTCTCAGGCAAGCGGGATCCACACACAAAATCTCGGAAGGGAAACCACAGATGGCGACCTATTAGCTCTCTTAATAGGGCAAAGTAGCACCAAATTCCCGGTGTGTACAACGCCGGTGACACTAGCACTGATGACGAGGGGAGAAGGTTATAAAAGGCGATGAATAATGTATCAGCAGGAGGTTTTGCCCTCGGCTGATATGTTGACGCCGTGCTAGGCTGCCGGAGAGGAACCAAGGGGGTAGACAACTTAATAACAGCTTTCCCCATTCAGCACTGGGCTCCACCGGGCACTAAATTGTTACCTGAGCCCGAGTCATGGCTACGTGAGCGACTCGCTAATAACCCTCTGCCCCCACTTTTCTTTGATCTACTGCTTTTGTGGGACACTAGCCTGAATCTATAAGGAAACATCCTGTTGCAAGTCAGAATTTCCTGTCAGTACCATGAACGCAAGCAGTTAGTTAGAGTTTGTCAAGGACCCTTCAAATGTCACGGCTACGCATAGTTCTTTAAGATCTAATCTTTGAGCTCGCTGTGTAGACGTCGGAGATGAATCTACATGATTAGAACATAATACAGCCTGATACGACACTGAAAATGTTTCCTGACTGAGGCAAAGGGTTATCCTTTAAGATGGCACAGTCACTGTGATCACCGGCTAAAAAAATTACCAACACACTCTGAGTTCTAAGGGATTTAAGGGCATACTCAAACCACACACACTGCACTCATGCCTTGTACCATGCCCAAGCGTATTTTTGCCGCTTCCCACTTCCCTCCACTGGGTCCCTTGTGCTCACATTGGACTTAATGTTCCAGACCTGAGCACACATTCACCATCACATCACTGCTTTAACTTGTTTGTCTAGTGAGCGGCCAGATTTATGGACTGTGTCCCTCACCGTGAACTCCTCACCACATCGCCCAGTGTTTCTTTCATCCACAAGCATGAAGATGTTTCTTGCATGTTTCCCATCCCTTTTGTCCAAATTTCCAGCACTGCACCTCTTCTGTGGACCAAAATCATCCCTCTTTCTGCCACGCTTGTTGAAAGGAATATTCATGATTTCTGTTCTGGCATGATGAGCAATCACACTGGCATGGTATGCATCACCTAGTTTGAGTTCACCTTAAATTTAACCCACCTTTATGTGTTTCCCTCTATCACTATAGACTAATGTACTCTAAAGCTTGGCTCAGGTGCAGAATCAAAAAAATGCAGCAGAATTTTATATCTTAACCTCTGAAGTGACAGTTTCATTTTATCCGGAAAAAAAAAAATTACATGAAAAGTGTAATTTTCTTAAAGTTGTGCTCATGCAATTATTGCCTCATGTCTTTTTTTTTTTTTTACATCTGAATAAACAGCAGGAGAGCAGAAACTAATAAAAAGTGAAATGCAGGTGCTCCACTCACCCCGTCACTCAGGCAGCTACACCAGAGATGATAGAAGGCCAAGCTTAGCTATTGCCTGAGGAGACTCTCTGGGAATCTGAAGAAAAAGAGCTGTGAAATTAAAACAACGACCCTCCATTCAGAGCAGCTGTCAGAGGTAGGAGAGGCTGACACTAATTGTGGAATTGATTCATAAGAAGCAGTGAACTTTCCAAATTGTAGTCCACTTAATCTGTCTCCAGGAGAAGAAGAAGTGGTCCACGCTATTGTTGCTAGCAGTGATGGAGCACCGCAGTTAATTATTTACATGAAAGGTGAAATTTTGAGAAGGTTCTCTTGGAGCAGGGGGTAAGGTGTTTCATTTTGCCATGGCAAACATCTGAGAGCGCTTTGTGAAACATAAGTATGTTATGATAGGTCCTACCCTCAAGGGAGGTAGGCAACGGCTGACTCAGTTTAACACCTGAGGACAAAAGCTCTCTGACAGCATCCAGCCACTACCGTTAAAGAAGAGCTCAGGCCACCAAGATTTGTTCTGCAGGGTTTAAAATATGTTACTTGACATTTCAACAAGAGGTGCTACAAAGTCAGGAAATATATTGGACGATATTATATTCAAAGCCCAATGCAATGTTCCTGCAATGTTGCAATGCTGACTAGATGGTATTCTCCTGTATCCTACATCATCTGTGCCTGGCTGGAATGGAAAACAATCCAAGCACAGCCATTCTAATTCAAAATAACCTTTAAAGCCCATTACGTAACTGCTGCTTCATGAGGCTTGTAATGATCTTATGTCATTTTGGGCCACTGAAAATTGTATAATAGCTACTATCATACAGAGTGATGTTAAAATAAATGAGGAAATACGTTCAATGCAGCTCTCCATCTCATACCCAAACTGTAATATATCCATCATCCCCTATACAGCACAATCAATGTGTCTTATAGATCTTCCCCTGGGAGAATCTGCGACAGCAAATAAAATAATTTCCCTTAATTTCACGAGAGATAATGGACCGTCATTTTTTGTCTCCTACAGGGTGAACTGATCCCATATGTGGCCAGTTTTACCAGTGCAATGAAAAGTCTGTCATGATGATAGATCGACTGCTTCACAATGCTATAAATGTACTGTCGGCCTTGTACATTGATTGATAAACGACCCAATCCACATCAGACAGACGGCCCTCATGTCGGCCGACATCTCTGTTGTGTCTCAACTCTGTAATGAAATCATACTAAGAGATGATTAAACCGTCGCTTGGTGACATTGCAGCGGGTAAGCCAGGGGTTCTGAATACTGCGAGAGGGAGTTGAAATTTTGCTACCACTCTCAGGAAACTTCAAAGGGCTTCAGTGAGTCAGAGAAAGAAGACAAGGGATGCATCCAAATGGTCCAAGCGGCTGCTTTGTTCTCCCAGCTGGTCTAAAATGAAAAGAAAGGGGGATGGAATGAAGACTCAGATGATGAGGACACATCTAAAAAAGGATTCGGGAACCTCAATTACAGAAGCTAGCAATCGGAACAGTGGCTGAAAGTTCTGCTAGAACTTTTCAATATCTGAATTTCAAACATTTCAAAACAGAAGATACCTTTGACAGGTTCTGTGCCTAAAAGGAAACAGTATGTGTAAGAAAGAATACAAGATTAGACCCAAGAAAGATCCAAATATTAAACGTAAACACTAAAATATGGATATGTTGATCCAAAAACACAAGTTACACAAAAAAAAAAGACAAAGTACCAATAATGCAATTGCTACATATAGTGATTGTGACTGCTTTGCAGTGTATATAAATGTACTGGCGGTCCAATCAAGTGACACGGATAGAGAGTGACCTTCATTATTCTGACCAAAATAATTTACTTTTGGTGCACTATATAAATACTTTTTATCAAAAAACAGAAAGATTAATCTGGAACTGTGGTAAAGATGTCAACAGCAAATAGTACAAAAACACTGCATATCTATCTATCAGTTCTTTAATGGCTAGATTCATGATTATAAAACAACAGGGGGCTCATTTCATGGACATGGATTAATCCGAGCCTTGCATTACAATGCCAGTGGTCTTTCACCATTAAATATATTAATATAATCTTGGATTATTTAGTCTACAACCTATCACACAGTTCTAGTGGGGGAACGACTGAACTCTTCCAACACCAGGGACTGAGCTCCTCTGTAGCTGAAGTGAGGGGGTGGTGGTGGTGTTTGGTGCTCATTTTTGACGGCTTTTCACTTCTCCCTGTTGGAAAGCTGTGTTTTATTTATCCAAAAAAATCGGTCAAAGTTGTCTTGCATAGCTGGCTAATTATCATTTGAATATGTTGTGAATCCACTGACTTAGTGACTCTCCATCATGTTTACATTGTTCACAGCAAGCTAAACATGTCCTTCCTTCTGAAAACTAATGGAAACAGTGCAGCCTTGTTCCTGCCTTCATGACCCTTTTGCTGGATAGATACCATTAGTGACAGCAGGTTGCCTATCTAATGATAATGATATATAATACTATAATAATAATATATAACAACAAAAGCACCTTTCCAAAACACACCCTGAGACATACATTATCATGTGGAGTGGTGGTGGTGGATTTGATGTTTGATGTTTTGATGGGTTTTGTTTTTTTAGTTTTTTTTTGCTTTTTAAGAAGTTAGCTGCTGCCATTTGTCAAAATGTCACCTTTGGATTTGTTTTTTTGTGTTTTCTCAGATCTGAGTGATTTCATTTGCTATTTATTTGGTAATACGATTATATAATTATTTGCAGCTTTAACAAACCAAACTTAGTTAAAACCGTGCGGACCCTCTCAGATTTCTGCATTCACCATGATATCTATACCAATGGTTCTCAACCTTTTCAACATTAAGGCCAACCTATTTATCACGGCATGATACCAAGGCCCACTTGGCCACATTAGATGATGTTAAATAACCAATTGCGGACCAATGGTCTGTCTTGATTTTAGATTCGAGGCCCAATCAAAAGCCTTTGCGGCCCTTCAGTGGTCCGCGGCCCAGTGGTTGAGAAACCCTGATCTATACTATATACACCTCATACCAGTATGCATTCATTAAAAGTGGTAGAATTTGATCATTTTTTGCAAATAATTAATTGCTGACTACTTATAACCCAATAAAAACACAAGCCAAACACATTCAGTGCTGCAGGAATGTATTTTGAGTAGGGGGTATGGCATATATGGATACATAAGAGAAAGTGAAAGAAGTGAAAGGGACCATTCTGTCATACGTGAACACACCACAGCACACAGTGTGAACAGCATGAAATTCTTCCTCTGTATTTAACCCATTAGGCCACCAACTGCCCACATAACTGTATCCAAATTTTTTTTTTTCAC
The DNA here is from genome assembly GCA_037576975.1 of Alestes dentex. NCBI lineage: Eukaryota > Metazoa > Chordata > Actinopteri > Characiformes > Alestidae > Alestes > Alestes dentex. Next base: position 8,099,440 of record JBBIGA010000132.1, on the reverse strand, counting down.
CAAAAATCAGTGCAAAAGCAAAACAGGTCTGACCTAGTCATGCCCTGAACTCAACAACTACCGTTACCACTGAAGAAAACATTTTCACCTGTCTAAGGGTTGTGCATAACTAATGAATACTATAATCAATGTTATTGTTTGTTATTGTACAGCCGAGCCTATATGATAGAAAAACAAATTCTTCCTCTGTGGAGTCAACAGAGGAATATTAAGAAGTGGGTACAGGGCCACTGAATAAAAACAAAGCATGACCATCATCAGCCTAAAACAAGCAGAGCTTCTGGCACAACACAGGGTCAGAAAGCTGCTGTAGATGCCTCAGGCTCCCAGGAGAGTAAGCAAGGGAACAGCACGATAACCTAACTAAAGCTATTTGATCATAAAGAACATTTTTATTTTAGCGTTGCAAAGCTATTTACCCAAATCAACTGATAGAATATGCATATTACCCTCATTTCCCTCCTCCTTGCACATATTTTGAGCATGCAGGGTAGCCTATTTAAGCTTGGTCTTCTGAACACCAAGCTCTAGTTACCATGAAAAAAATCCAGAACCACAACATGATCCCCTGCAATTTTAATAAGTGATTAGGCTACACATGAAGACACGGCCCTGCAATATTTATGAAGGCCGAACTTGAAATAGTTAGCCCTTGGGAAGTCATTAACTTTGACAGGTCCATTCAAAACACACAATAACAGAACTTTTTTTTAGTCACAGCCATGTTGCAGGTATCTCGCCTAACATACATCAGCAGTGTTAGTCTCTGGAGGTCGGAAGCCTGAAAATGCCTCCAGTGAAGCATATGAGGCCTGCAACAAGACTTTTCTTTTAAACTGCTGGTCATGCAAGATTGCTGATTGCATCACTGCACTTGGAGGAGAATGCTAAGTGCTGGACTGCCACGCAACCCTTCAGACACCCAGCTGGCTGGTACTTCACACAGTATTAGAGCTCCACTCCCATCCCTCCTCCCTAAGAGACTGTAGCCAGTTGCAAACATCTTGCAGATGGCATTTGAACCAAAATCCTTGTGGTGGGTCTTCAGCCATGCCATCAATTAATCATTAATGTTGTTCAGCAGTGACCGGGTGAAGCAGGAGAAAGACAGAAGAAAATACCGCGCAAAGATCTGGAGGAGCCCTAAAATTCACATCTCTGGTAAACTGACAGACCATCTTTCGATCCCTTTTTAAAATAAGATTAAACAGAAGTTAAATGAATGACATTACGAATTCCCCTCCATACAGCCAGCCAAGCAAAACTGCGAGGACTCTTGATCCTTTGCCCTTGCCCTTAACTTGAGTTAGCATTTACTTATACATTAAAAACTTGACTACTGGCTCCCTAGTGGCACGGCTGGCTATGAAGTTGTGCCCTTTAACTGGAAGATGGATTTGATTGACTACAATGCCTCAGCCATCTGTGACTGAGGGTCCATTTGGCTGTACTGCTTTCTGAATTAAAAATAAATAAATAAATAAAAGATGACTTGGATCCTCTGTCCCTCTCAGTCTGGCCAGTACTGGTCAGTTTTGGGCATCGACTCACTCACATACAGAGAATTAGGCAGTCAGTGCTAGGGGTGTAAACCTCTGACCTCACAACAATTGAGCTAAAATAGAACACATAAAATCAGCAATATTTAACCCTAACCAATATTTTATGAGACATTAATTGTACTCTAGAAAAGCAAAGTGCTTAGGCAAAACATTTTATTCATTATACTGCATTTACAACCCGACATTTCTCTATAATGCTAATCCTGTTCACAGTTTCTATGTTTTATTAATACAATACATTGCCACTGGCACTGATGTACATGTACATGAAAAATATCAGATATCACATTGTCCTGTACAGGTGCATCCCTAAAGCGAACCAATTACAACTAAACATCCAAGCCAAGAACTAATTAATAACCATTTAAGAGCCATATATTTTGAGAGTATAGGCAGTTCTTCCCCCAGGCAAAATTATATCCCTTCAAGGTCTGGGCAGCAGTTAAAAAACATGCAGTGGCTTTCTATACGTGTAGTGGGGAAAAAAAGCAATTAGTCTCTCAAATTGGTTGGTGTCATTTGGTGAGAACGGGCAGTAATTGGGAACATAAACCCATGACTGGGTTAAACTACTTAAAAGTACTCATAAGACTTATCAAGTCACTGCCAACCTAAGTGCCACCAAGACGTGTCCCGAACTATAAGCCATGGCTTATACACAGTACATTTCTGAAGTAGGGTGAATGAATGCCTTGTCACTAATCTGAGCATGAAAAACCAACGAGAGCTGAGGATCGGCATCCGCAAGCAGGATAATGAAATAAGCAAATTAGGATTCTCAATAACAATCACATCTGTTTTAATCCCTACCAAGCCTTAATGACCTGATGAACAAACATACTTATATCACATTCGCAGAAGGAGCCAAGTCACATCCCTGGCAAGCAAAGTTAAGATGACAAATACCAGCTGACAAATACATGCAAGCAGTGCTAGGTGTGCATAAAATGACAAGGGAGGACAGACTTAGCATGCCAGAATAGTTGAAATGCTCATCAAAACTGTCACTGAAAATGACACTCTAAATAAATCTGGAATGAGCAATATCTCAGTTGCACTACCTGCACCTGAGCGAGGAACTGCATCATAATGCTCCGAGCTTATTTTCTAAGAGGAGATGTAATGAATATTAAAGGCAAATGAAATGAAACTGCTTTATATATTCTTGCTTAGAGCTGGGCAAAAAAATACACCACCACAGTAACAGAGGACATGGGCTGACATGTATCTTGACGTTTATTTCTTGCAAGAATTGAAAAGAGACAGTGCACCAGCACAAATAGGCAAACATGTGAAAGAAAGAAGGAAAGAAAGTAAGAAAGAAAAAAAAAGATAGAGAGAAATGTCAGATAGAGAGAGAGAAATGACGGTGAAAGCCTTATTGACTCAATTCATTTCATAATTTTTCAATTATGAAAGGAATTGAGTCAATAAGGCTTTCACCATCATTTAAAAGATTCTAAGGATAAGACATGGAAATTTGTATCTCTAAGTGTCTACATACACTACCGGTCAAAAGTTTTAGAACACCCCAGTGTTTCAAGCTTTTTTTATTGAAATTCAAACAGTTCAAGTCC
>JBBIGA010000132.1:8071644-8083420 GCA_037576975.1 Alestes dentex | reverse complement strand
GAGCACCTGAGAATTGTGAAGAAACTTACATATGTAATGTGGTTAAAAATGCCTAAAAATGCCTATTTTTATAGTCTAAACCCACAGATATGCTCCCAAGACACATATGCTAAATATGCCCACAGATATGCTCCCAAGACACATTAATTTCATTTTAAACTCAGTTTGATACATTACCATTAAAGAAAATACAAAGGTAAACCCATATTCGTACTGTACAGTTTACACTGAACTCCCACAGTGAGTGTAAAATATGTAAAATAGAATGTAAAATACCGATGTTACCCCTGTATAGACTGGACTGTAATTCATGCACGGGCGTTTTCTTTGGTACGCGCTGTCATTTTGCTTTGGTATAAGCAGGGTAAATACAGTAATAATTTAATGTAATTTACAGTAATTAAAAATACAGACCTTTAAGAAGAACAAAACGAAAGACACGAGAACACTCTGCAAAACACTCGCGCTCCATGCAGGAAACTGTTCTGATGCGGGAATGCTGGACTGCACCTGCCAAAGATGCGTCACAGGGCAACAGCCAATATGGTTCCTTTTGTTCTCTCGACAGGACTAAAAATGTTTTATCTGGAAATTTAGCTGAATTTACGTTAATATTTGTTACAAAATTAGTAATTTAGCACTACAATGCATGAAAAATTATATATTGCCCTGAAAAAGCAAAAAAAAATTGCAGTTTCCACAAATTAAATTTGTTGGGGTTTCCACAAACAATTTAAAGTTAGGTTCTAAGAAAAACACCTGCGGATGACTGAGGCTGCGACTGAACTGCGACCTCGCAGGGAAACACTGTATATATACATATATTTATGAATATATAAATGCCATACTTTCATTTACAGTTGTTCACTGAGCAACTTTCCAGTGGTTAACAAGAATTCCATAACAAACATTTCAATCATGACAGACTGGTAGTGTGTGTGTGTATGTGTGTGTGTGTGTGTGTGTGTGTGTAATACAAAACATGTCATTCACGCTTGATTCTGCATGAAAGATGTATACTTGTTTTCATCTGCAAAATCAACAACACAGAATTTCAACAGGGCAGCAATACTTGTGCATTTGACTACATTTTTCATATTCACTTATCATCCCACCTGTAGTACCTTTGTCCATTTTATTAACTTGCATTTCTATCAAAACCATTCACGTCTATTTGAGATTACATAACAAATCAACGTGGTTTGAGATCATGTGTTATAAGTTTGCATAATGTCTGCTACATATTAGCTACATGAACCTCAGTGCAAAACCAGAGAAGCAAACTCCAGACACCAAACCTGCCTTGACAGACTATATTTAGAGTGAGCAGAAATTGTGTAAATTTGATTTTCAGTCCAACCTCATGATCATCTCTTCAACTTTATTTTAACTGTGGGAGAAATAAGTGTCACATGTTGATGAGCTGTTTTTAGTCTCATTGAGTCACTTTAAGTGTCATGGAAAAAAAAAAACCCACAATCCTTTCTGCTCAAACATCTGTTTATTCAAATTTTGTTCACAAGCCACTTTGCTTTGTAGAGTGCCTTTCTAAAATCGTTGCTCATAAATGACTTCGGGTCATCACAGGCATCTCTCTCCTTCTACTTATCTCTTTATTGGCCGCTTAGAATTTTGATCAAGCACTACAGATATTATAGGGATCATAAACAAGACCTGCCTCTTGTGTGTTCAAGCGTCATAAAGAGCCTCTAAAAACAACTGTCTGGATCAAGCTGCGACAAAGTGCTGCGCTTTCATCCCTGTCTCCGGGAGACAATTAACAGAAACTATCCGCCCCGCCACAGACACTAACTTCTCATTCCAGAATGGCCGATAAGCTCAGGCACCAGCTTCTCCGGAATTACTTCTTGAAGCCTCCTGTGAAATATAATAAACACCTCCCCAGGGCCTTCACAGCTCTACAGCCACACATTTGTGGAAGTCCAGACCTGGCAAACACAAACAATCTGACAGGCTCCCAGTTTTTCACCCCCCCAAGTGCTTAACCCTTAGAACATGAGCGGCACAGAATCGTGCTGGAAGCACAACAAATGGTACATCATCATCAAATGACATAACTCTTTATATGGAAGTTCTAAGGATGCTTGATGTGTCAGATGTCATGCTGCACTTTGTTTGGTCTTCCTGTCATGGTTTGGTTCCTGTCATGCAGAACCAAAGTTATTGTCATTTTAAAAACATGTAATATAATAACCGCCTGAGTTGGGCTGGGCACCCCGTCCTGGGAGTCCCTGCTTTGTTCCCTCCGACCCTGGGTACCTGTGACCCTAATGAGGATTAAGTGATTACAGAAAATGAGTAAGTGAGTGAGAGTAGTAATAACCGCTGCTGGGGTTTTAAAATGGTGTCATACGTAAATGCCCATAAAGAACAAAAGTGCTCACATTTCTTATATTTTAGGTCTTAGAAACAAACAGAAAAAAACCCCACAAGATCTTTGAACCCAGGAGAACTTTCAGGAGAGTTTCCGGCCATAAGTGGGTAGGGAAAACTCGCAGAGGGAGGGGGTCCGGAGAGCGGTCGAGCAGCGGTGCGGCAAGAGAAAGAGTGGCAAACAGTGAGTGTGTAGGAGAACACACACCAGTTTTAGACTGATTTACACCGTTTATATTTACTGAAATCAGAACTTTAAGATAAGATAAAATAAACCTTTATTAGTCTCACAAGTGGGAAATTTGCAGCTATAACAGGCTGCCACTCGCTGGGGGTGACAGAAGTATATATATTTTACTAGTATTCTGAGTTCTAAGGGTTAATTTAGACTCGATGCCAGAGTGGGCCCAAAGAAATGAGCTCTTTAGCAACAGTTCAGGTTTACAACCCGTTTGGGGTCATATTCCCACACCGAACGGAGAGGTTGGGGCAGGTTGACAGTGGTGTTAAGAAGTTTGATGACAGGCACCAATCAGGTCGCAGAATGCCACTCTGAGGGAAATAGGGAATCGATGATGTCCCTGCGATGAGATTGGACATGAGATGAGATCGCTGACATTTCAAGTGACATAACCTCCACCTCCATTTTCCTTACAGCAAGAGGGAGAACTCGAGGTAATTAACGCTCACCGTTGGGAAGAACTTCCAGAATGTTTGGCATTAAAGAGAATCTATGACAGGATGAACGTTATGTGACCTCTGTATCTGAAATTAAACTAGTTCAGAATACCAATGGACAATTACATTAAAAAAATAGATTTTACTTTCTGTTAATTCTTTAATCATTTAGTCAAACACATTTGTGCTTTTTAATCTTCTCTTTTAATATTGCCATTTCTCAAAGGTGTTGTTTCAATTATCTTAACATAGAATTACATCAAAGCCAAATATTGTTTTCCTGTCACAGCCTATCATTTTGAACAAGCAAACAAAGGCATAAAAACAAATACAAATACACTTCACGCTTTGTTGGGCTTTTTTTTTTTACTCTGAAAAGAATCTATGTCTTGCTAGATTTTTGCAGTTTGCATTGTCATGCATGATTGAGGCTGCATAGAAAACTGCAGAGACTGCAGAAAAAAAAATCTATTTTGTGCATTTAGCAGGCTAGCCAACTTACCTACGATTAATTCAATTCAATTTTATTTATATAGCGCTTTTTACATTTACGGCATTTAGCAGCGCTTTTATCCAAAGCGACTTCCATTCCCTAACTACAGGGAACAGTCTCCCTGGAGCAACTTGGGGTTAAGGGTCTCAGGGACCCTGTGGTGGTAAGCTGAGGGCAGGAATCGAACCCATGACCTCATGGTCCAGAGGCAAGTATCCTACCCACTGAGCCACCAACCACCACCACCCACACCACCACTTTACAACTCCAGTCCATTATCATTATAACATAAAAGTAAACATAACTGTTTTAGATAATTATGGTTTTGTGCACTGATCATGCAGTTTTGTACACTGTGTTGTAGCTTAAAAGTGTAGGTAACTGCTTTTGCTGGCAGCAGTGGAACTGAATTAGCAATTAGCAAGCTGACTTAATTGCCTTCCATGAATCAGTCACCCACAACAGTAAAGATACGGTAGTTCACCATTTGACAGTTTTCCAACACTGCAAAAACTCCTGATCTAACCAAGACTTGCAATCTTATTTCTAGCCTAAAAGTCTTCTTGATCTTGTTTTGAGAATAATATACTATATCAGAGCTGATTTTTTGCTCTTATATAGTGTAGCAAGATTGTTTTAAGTTTTTTTTTTTTCCTATTTCTAGAAACAAGTGACTAGAAACAAGTGAAATTATCTGCCAGTGCAGTAAGATATTTACACTCGGTAAGATTTCTTGAATTAGGAAAAAATATCTTAAAACACTCTTAATATACTATATAAGAGCACAAAATCTGCTCTGATATAGTATATTATTCTCAAAACAAGATCAAGCCTATCATGCAGTCTCTCATATATGTGCCTTTTTATGGACATTGGGGTGAAATGTTTGAAAGTGTATTGTTTACATAGTGCTAAAGTTAGAGTTTTTTGCCTTTTGTGTTTTATTTCTATGCAAAGGACACATCTTCAGAGGCCAAAACAGCAGCGCTAATGGCAGAGGACTTTAAGTTTCACTAATGTGAATAGTGTGAAGTATTTATTTGCTCCTGAGGTCTGTGATGCAAACCCAATAGAAAGTGGAGCAGTTTACTGAAATGCATTATTATGAGTTTTAATATAGTGATACAAAACTTGGTAATACAGCAATTCCACATCCTGATCCATTTCACATGAACACACACATACCGCAGCTAGCTTGGGGGCACGTTTGAATGAGTTTAAGCAGGCAAAAGACAAAGGCTCTGAATGTATGGTAGACAATACAACATTTAAGAGTTAATGACTAATGTGATCCCATTTGAAAGTACAAGAAAAGTACACATAATCCAATTGTGAAAATTCAAAACTCTGCAATACATTTAAATGAACACTATTGTACTACTTGGCAGATAGCATTTACACATTATTCCACAAGAATATGCAGTTATAAAAGAAATAAAGGTATGATGGATAGGCTGATCTAATGTCAGGGATTATCTACATGTGCTCATACAATAATTGGTGTGCACTCTTCTTCCCCAGACTTAGTTCCCCTTGATCCTTAATTAGGGAAATCAGCTGAGCGGAAGAGAGGTGCTCCTGATGTGAGGGGTCCATTCTGAACGTAGGGGCCAGGAGGCCTAAGCTCCCTCTTCCTCAGGTTTGTCTAATTACACAACCCCTCCTATAGCTTTCTTCCCATTAATTAAAGAGCAAGCTGTAGCAGGGGTGTTGTCGAACAGGCTGATCCCTGAACCAAACACGGCCAACATGAGGCAAGCTTCAAATGTGCCTGACAAAGCAAACAAAAAACAGGGCAGAGAGCCAGCGAAACAAGTAGAGCACATTGAGCACAGGACGAGAAGTGTAATCAGGACCCGCATGGTGTGCATGTCTTGAAAAGCTTCATTTGCTTGTTTATATCCCACCTGTAATTCATTCAAAAGAAACTAAGACAATGCTTTGAAATTGTAGAATCAGTATTATTGTTGTATTTAGAAATAGTTTATTCAGTTTATCCTGATTTGAATTTGATGAAAAGGTCAGAAAGAAGATCTAACTTTTGCCAATCGTTTGTAATTTTGGAGCAAAAAGCAGTTGGAGTTGCAAGATCAAGTGGTAGCAATGCAGAACTTTTTGCAAATGTAATTTATTATAGAAATAGCCAAGATGGTTATTAATATAAATACATTTAAACAGTGTGGCTAAAGTTTAACAGAAATACTGTCTTAAATAGGAGGGGAAAGTGCCTCAAGGGTGCATGCGGGGCCCAATCACAATGTCCACTTGAGCCTCAGCGCTGAATGAATGCACGGAACGAGGGCTCCACGTGAGTCAAGCCCTGGAAATCAAATTACTATGCGAAGGACACCGATGATGAGAAGTTCATTTGCCTGGGATTTTAATCATTCTGACCTGCTGGCAGGAGGTGCAGCAAATCACTGATTTCATTACAAGAGCCCATTCTGTCCCTTCATGCCTCGCCCATTCCTCACAAAAAGAACTGTGGCATGTTTTCAATTCATACTTCCATTTTCCACAGCGTGGGCCTATTTAATAAAATAACAGCGATGCGGAGAGGAGGGAAAATAATATATATTATGGCAATAATTATTCAAATGAAAATACTTTGGCTAAATAACAGGCACTGGCCCCAGAAGATGTTAAACAGTCCAGCTATTTTTCCTTCCCTTTTTTTCATTTCACTGTTAAACTGTGTTCCGAGCTTGCAGCAGCTCAGTGACAGAGGATGATCCGAACGAAAGGACTCTGACTACATAATTCATGAAAGTCCATTGTCATGGCACACGCTGATCCTGTTTAAGCTAACATCTTTAATTCACTTGTCCAACATGGATCCGACAGCGAAGAAACACAGAAGGGAAAAGCTAAGATGGGCTGCATGCGTCAAGTCCAAGAGGACCATCATTGTTTTAACAGCAACCCTGAAGGGCAGTGTGCTGCAGATTAAATGTTTTCTCAATAAGCGGATGAATCAGACAACGGCAGGGGCCCACGCCTTGTGATAAGGCTTCTGAAATGCCTCTGGATGTTGGCTGATGTGTTCTGGCATGCGGTGGCCATGCAAGCGGGTCAGCAAAGTTTACCTACGCTGCCAGCCTGTCTTGAATATGAAGGCGCTCTACATTGATCCAACACTTAAAGAGGGGTGACGAATTTCTAGCATGAAATACACTTTTCAGACAGTTCCAGCACCTGCTGCCCATTTCAGATTCATTGTTATGTTGTGAGAATTTCAGCATCAAATATCATTCGTCATTAGCTGAGCTTCGCTAGTGCCGCTGCAATATTTGCCATATATTTAGAATTAAATATGCAAATGCTTTTGACAGTGAGAACTCATTAGAAAGCATAATTAGCCACAGTTCACTGGCACTGGAGCAAAGCCGAGATGATAAAAAGGGGAAAACTTTGGGTGAGAAGTGCCTGATTTCTTTTAAATCTGGTTTGCCCATAATCTTGTTTACATGTTTAGACTGATGTTTCGCATGTCATTATTGCCTTAGAAGGATTACCTCTGTGTCATGATGTCAAATCGTGAGTTTAAGTGAGTCTTTAAGTTCTCAGACACCCTTGATGCCATTTGCATAGCTTTCTTGCAGGATGGAATCACATAAATCTCATGTGCTCGCACTGCTGTACCACGCTAACAGCATTCATAGACATTAAAAAATGTGCTAAGCTACTACAGCCTGAAACAAGTTAGAACAGAGTTCTAGAACATTCTTGTGAAATCCTTACCCAAAATCTTCCATCATAAAACATTTTATCATGAAACCAGCAAAAGATGGCAATTAGAAGCCATGCATTTCATTAATCCAAGACATGCAAATGGAGGTCTCTGGTGTCTTCTGTGCTCTCTTGGTTTCCAGTCAATGAAGTAGGAAGGTAATGAGCTTCAAGAGGAGTCTGTGAACACCCACCCTTCAGTGCACAGCCCCTCCCACCCCCGCCTCATTTCAAGAGCCTGAAAGCCCAGTGTGCCGGATCCATAATGTAAACATCAAATGCATTTCAGTTATTTGCTCTGAGAGCTGGGCCTTGGAAGGAAAGCGCTATTTTGCTCAGCACCCCAAGGCCAGCAGCGCAGTGTGAATCCATCTGAGGGATCATAGCTTTCCTCTTCTTCTCGCCTTCTCCAGCCTACCCACTTTACCCTTAGAAGCCAAGATTTAAAGCACGATAAAAGCCCTCCTCTTCTACTTGGAACATTTTGATAAAAAATTTAAACTGTCCTAAATGAGCAAACTAAATATTAGTCAATATTAAGTTAAATTAATTTGATGGTCCTTATAAAAATGTAAACATAATTGTTTTTAAGGGGAGCACTGAGAAATGCTGCTGGCGCCAGCCAAAATGCTCTTGATCGGAACATTAGGGGTCATCACTCCAGGAAACAATGAACAAGACCCCCCGCAAGTCAGTAATGAGTAGAAGATAAATAGATGCACAAAAATATTCACGTAAATAAGTAAGGGAAAGCATGTAAGCATTTAAGAATGTTCCTCAGTGATTCTTCTGGGCCCAGAGGGAAAACAATATCTGCCAGAATCTGCTGAATGAGATATTTCTTTAATCACCCTAGCATGGAATAAAACGTCGAAATAAAAATGACTATGAATGTTGGATTACAGTACTATAAATATAAAAAGGCTTACTGCGAGCACCAGCACATCCCAAAACCCTTCAGTCTCGCTGTCTTTTTTCCAGAAAGATCAAAACAATCAGTATTGAAATGCTGTGTGGCTGAAATGCTACCCTGCCAACATTCTCCCGTTCGCCCTCCCGGTTGTTCCAGATGTATTCAGAATGCTCAAATGCACAATTGTCTTGTTAAGCAGATCCCCTCCTGATTCATTCTCATACTATATACAGAACCCAGTGAAAAATCCTTGACTTTTTCTGTGTTCCTTCAAAGCCCATTTGTCTACCGTGTGCCGCACAAACCCCTTGGTGGGTCGTAAACAAAGGAGGCGGCGGCCATGTTCCGGGGCGATACCAGACACCACACAATATCCACAATGGTACATTTTGCTGTGATTAATTTTCGGGTAGCCAAACGCACCATAAAGCCGGTCTGAAATGGAGCACAGCCCCTTGGGGGGACGAGGGGTGGGGGCTCGCTGTGGACGGGAGAATGGGTTTCAGTGTCCCTCCCCATCCCTCTACGAGAATGAAACGGCCCTGAGCTCCCAGGGCTCTGCAGAAATACCTGAGCCTCGGCTGGATAAAGCTGGGCGTGCGGAGCCAAACCTTTTACCCCACAGGACAAGGGTGTAATTGGATCACAGCGCCGTACAGCTCTGACCGTCATTTCACAGGGTGAAGGATTTAAATGTGGAGAGGCCATTAGCATCCTCCTCTAAAGGTTGGCTGGACAAAGGCAGGTTAGGAATCCATGTAATATCGGACACGGCGCTCATTCCGCGCACTCATTTGAGGCTGTCGGTATGCTGATCGCTAGGTGGATTTTGTTATGGTTTCTAAGAGGTGCCCCAGTACATCACAGTGAAAAAACGTGACACATCATATAGATGAGTCACATCACCGGCATTGGACAGCAGTGATTTAAGTATAAGTTATAAATTGCATTAATGAAAACCCCATACTGTTTATATATATTTTTTACAAAACTGACATTTCTATTTTCTATTGAAACCTTGAATATCAGACGACTAATATTTATTCTTCATAAACTACAATGCAACAGAAGGTATTTCACACACAGTTTTGCTCACAACGCATTGTATGTGTATGTGTGTGTGTTTTTCAGATTAGATTTTGTTACAGACTCCCCATCATCTAGAAACGAACCATGTCCAAACAAGGCCGTAAAATTTGGTCAAAATTTTGTCAAAAAAACCCCCTAATCTTTTACGGATTTCAAAAGTACATTTACACTAAACATGTAAACGTAATAAACATGAACATTTTCTTATTTCGCTTTTATTTAGCCACTAAATACCACTAAAGCTAAATCTGAATTATAGATTTCATAACAATGTCAGTATTCATAAGACAACAAGACATAAAGAACAGCACTAGTTGAATTCTACTATTTACCATCTAACATACCTGCATTGTTTTGAACACCAAAGTTTGCGTTCAGTTAAACCCACACCAGGATGGGCTTGTATACAGTCGTGTATACTGTCTAAGGCACGTAGATAGTCATCATTTACCTTCAATGTTCAAAATATTGAGCATACGTCAAATCAGGAATCAGAACTGAATGTATTGTGACACCCCTGGTAGTTTTATTCACTGTGTGTTTTTCCCCCAGTTGTCCCGAGTATAAATCTGACCACATTTGCCTCATTACTAAAGCAGAAGACGAGTTCTATTTTCTCTCTAGTCCCTTAGGGATTCCAGTCTCCTTCCCATAATTCAGAGCAAGCCGTATCTGTATTATTACCATACCACGATAGTAAAATATTCATTACTCGTTGCGTTTACGCCACAGTGTAAATCAGTGCAATGAACAATTAATACAGAATTAAAAAAGGAAATTACGCATTATTGCCGCCCCCGTTTCCCTCCCCCTTTTATTACAGAAGCGACAGTAGTTTCTTCTGAAATAACGAGGCTAGTAAACGGAGGGCTCTGCTCAGATACGAAGCCAAACTTTGATGACAGCCGGCGCTCCCTCCTCTGTGTGTGTGTGGAATATTTCCTTGCCAATAGAGGGAGTGACAGCTGGTCCTGTCCCCATGTACTGTAGTAAGTGTTAAAACCCATGCGAGGCCTGCAGTTCTGCTCAAAGTAAATAAGGTTGTGTGCTCTCATTTGTCTCATAAGCATGTTGGTACTGCGTGGAATTATGTTTGGGTTAATTGCAGATCCTGTTCGGTTCTTCCGAACGCACGTTTTGATTTATGCTGCTATATCAGGGCTGCTGCCATTATTGGCCATAAAAGCATAAACCACAAAATTGGACAAATAATATGGTTTTTATTGGATGCGTCTTCATTCGTTTCATTGGTCAAGTAAAATTTCATGTACAAGGAATTTGTCGTGTACATTAGCTTCACAATTAACTACTTTTGATAATTAAAAAAAGAAAAAGCCAAAAGTTCTTCAAAGAGCTTCATTTTGGTGGTCAAAAGCTGCTGGAGGCCATCAAGGAAAACTATGGTGCAATAAATACTACAGAAGATAAAACTGAAAAATGTATTAAAATGTTACTGTAAAATTTCAATTTCAGTCAACATTTTAAGCCCAAGTACATAAAAAATGTCCTTGAGTTTACTTGAATGTCTGATTTATTATCATTAATATGGAAAACATTTACATTGATGGACAGTAAAAAAGTAAATAAAGAAACTGGGAACAGAAAAAAAAGCAATGCTGTACATAAATACACTCTGGAATGGTTATGCTAGGTGGGATGTATATGCAGAAGACTGAATACCTCCACTCAAAATATGCAGTATAACTTTTGCATTAGCCATATTTTATGTTTTGCACATGACAGACCACGTAAATATTACGGTCTTAGTCTACATACGCTGCAAATATCACAGATATCTCAATGAACACAGCCTTGAAAGCAGTAAATCGCACTTGAGATAACCTTGCGCCAGATGATCCCGGAACCTACTGCCAGCAGCCTCCTGACGTCAGGCTGGACCGGGCTGGCGTACCAGGGAGAGGACAGCGACTACGCTCCAATCTGCTCTCCCAGCACAGAACAAGTTATGTGCACTGTATAACGGCATTTTCCATTCATTGGCATCATTAACCCTTAGAATATGAGCAGCACGAAAAGCCCAACAAATGGCCAGTTGTCTGCAAAACAACTCCTTACAACAAGTTCCTCCAGTTTGTGCTGATGCTGGAGGTGACAGACATCATGCTGAGCTTTGTTTGCTGTCACGTGGAACCAAAGTTATTGTAATTAAAAAAACCTAATAATAATAATAATACTAATAATAACTGCTACTAGGGTTTTAAAAATAGTGTCACACGCAAATGAACATAAAGAACAAACATGGACAAATGTGAAAGAACTGGAAAAATATACAAGATCTTTGAAAATGGAGTAGGGAAAACCCACAGAGGGAGGGGCTCCGGACAGCGGCCGAGCGGCGGCACATCGAGTGAAAGAGCTGCAAATGGCAAGCGTGTAGGAAAGCAAACACCAGTTCTAGACTGTTTTACACCATTTATATTTACTGAAATCAGAGTTTACTGATACACTCTGAGTTCTGA
>JBBIGA010000132.1:8040597-8056504 GCA_037576975.1 Alestes dentex | reverse complement strand
TTTACACAGACACACTCCCACACATTACAAAAGCAATAACCAGAAAAAAATGATGCAGTCTCTTATTTTTTCCATGGTTGTATATGCTTGCATCATGCAGTACTTAGAAAGTGAACTAGGCTATGCTTTAGCAATGCTTAAGCCTTTAGGCACTGAACTGAAGGCCTAAAGTGTCAGCCTGACCACTAATATACACTGATGGTCCACTTTATTAGGTACACCTAGCTTGTGTCGAAGGCATCACACTCTTACTTTTTGTCAATGCTAAAAGAGAATTTATCATGAAATTCTTAGACTACAGATACACTATGAAGACCACTCATTATTCATAAATCTGCCTGACCTATAATCAGACTACATATATGTCTACATTATGCAATACTCAGAAAGTGAAGTATATTAAGGCTTGTTTTACCAACTAAACAGTCCTGGAGGCACATTTCGTGTGTTCTCTGCTTTAACACGCCCACTGCAACTCAGTAAGGGGTCGTCATTTGAAATCACCAGATGCCCTTTATAATGTATGAAAATCACAAGATGAATGTCTCTAAATATCCAGAGGAATATAATAAGTACTTTTACTATACATTTCTTTATAAGTTAAGAATGATTACCCTTTTTTTTCTTTATAAGTTAAGATTTATTTTTTTCAAAGTGGTAATCAAAATTGCAGTGTTTAAAGGGATGTGGAATATATGGTGACCAGGTGATTCAAACTGTACAATATGTGTCATTTTTTGGTTCAATGGAAAACCAGTTCTTGTAATTGAAACATGTGAGTGTGAAGAACCTTTTTAAAGATGTTTAAAAACCTCTACATAATGTAAAGGTTCTTGGAAGTTTCCCTAACTTGGTAGAATAGTTGGACATTTTTTATCCCTTCATGTTCTTCATGCTTATGCATCTCATTTACAAAACTAGTTCTTCTATGGCATCATTTAAAGAACCCTTTGTGACAACTTGTTTTAGAGTGTAGCATAGTAAGAAGTGGCTGACTGGATGTCAGTCCATTATGACACATATTTTTACCAGTTGTGTAATTTTTCATCCTGTTTATTCCTTGCAAACACTAAATTAATTCAAGATGTTGGAGCGTTTTATCCATTCCATTTTGTCTTCAAATCTTCCCAGCTAAATACTCTGGAGCATCTCATCTATTATAAAAATCTATTCAAATATTGTGAAATTTTGCCATGTTGTCCACTTTTACATCAGCACTCCAAATAACTGGCCAGACCTGTCGCTCTTACAGACCATCATATCCTCCTTTTTAGCAAGTAAAAAAAGAGTGCAGAGTCATGCTCAACCAGAGGAGACCAGAGGAAACATAATTAAAACTAATAGCCCATTGTACTTTCCTATCCAGAGCTCTTCCCAGTAGCTTGCCTGCAAACACCATCGTTTAAAGGAAGCTAATGCAGCCCTGAGTAAGTCAGACCCCACAGCACAGTGGAATTATGTGGCTGTCCCGCATGTTGAAATAACACATCTCCATCCCCAGAAGCATGTATGGCTCCTGCAGGAGTCCCGCGTGCACCGTGCCTTCCACTGCTCTCATCCATCCTCCAGCAGTGACACTGGAGCAGATGGCGCGAGTCTCGAAAGCCCACCACGACGCGCTCTGAGTAATGCTCCCTCACACCACCCCTGATAATGGCCTTGCTTTGTCTTTCTCGGTGAGACATGCTGGAGGACCCATCTTTCGGGAGAATTTAGAGGCCAGGATTAGCGCAGATAGCGTTCAGTAATGTGTTCGGGCTAGCGAGCCAGGTGCACAGCTCATTTGAGAGCTATGATGCATTTTTTTTTTTTTTTTACAGCCAGTAATGTGGTGTGAAATGTGATGCAATGTCTAGCTGGAAATTACTAACTTTAAGAGAAGCCTATTCAAGCCTCACTTCAGTATTTCCCATTAACATTCATTTATTCAAGAAACGGAAAAGAAAACAGTTTGTTGTTTGTTTATTCATTTGTACTGGCCAAAGATGTGCTTTTTACTTTCTTTTGTGGTGGATTTGAATGTTTCGATTGACCATGTGATCATTTGTCTAGTGCGCTCTTAAAAATAAAGGTGTAAAAAAAGGGGTTCTTGGACTAAAAGCACAGAAGAGCAACCTTTGTTTTGCTAAAGAACCTTTTAACTGATAACCCATGACAGCAAACTTTCCTTTAGGCACTTCTCCACAGGTATACAAGAACCATGCATGAAACTTGCAGCATACTTTGATTTTCCAGTGTATCTCAGCCCGGTAATGGAGTTTCTGACTCTTCAGCAGCACAATTCTCTTCCCACAGTATAGCTGGTCGTCCCAAAACCATGTCCATGGAGTCGAAACAGAGGAAAGTCTTTCTGTTGGAGCTGTTTTTGTTATTGTGGTCTTTCATCATTTATAGTCTTGTTTGAGTTTTTTATTGTTTCTCTGCATTCTTTAGCTGTGCAACGACTAACACCCAGAGAACTTAGCAATCAATCTCCTGGTTCACTTTCTCGTTTCTCAGAGCTTTAAAGATAAATTTGCATCATAGAAAACTCCCACTGACATTTATCTTCACCCTAAACAGACAGAAGTGCTCGTACTTCGTCGACTTCCCAGTTGTTAGTTTGTATCTCCATTGTTGTTTTTTTGCACAGACAGTAAAAAAACCAATAGCCTTTTTCCATGTTGTGATGATATTTCAGTAAGCAGTGGTGCAGTCAGCTATTTGTAATGGATAAACATTTATAAATGGATAAATGATTCCTTGTGCCAGTGGACAAGCACTATTCTGGAAGTGAGTTCTTTTACCAATGCCATACCCTTGTTCTTCTAGCATTCCATGCTAACGTTCTAGAGTTTCATTTTAAGCTGAAACAATGTATTGTTGTGAAGTCATTTTCACTTATGAATAATTTCACCTAAATAAATTAACCTGGCTCCTCACTGTTCAGCAACGTTGGTCACCAAGAAGAATCAGCCAGTACCTTGGAACTTGCAAGCTATTGCTTGAAAAAAGAAAGAAAAAAAAAAAAAGAAAAAGAAAACCTTGAAATGCCGATTTGATGCCAAGATATATGTTGCTTCCCCGGGCATAAATCCGCTGTTGGGCAATGGATCAGCTCACTGAAAATAAATAACCAAGTGCTTTAGTATGTACGCTACAAAGCAGACTTGTGACTAAAAAAAAAAAAATAAGTTGTGTGAACGCTTTCTTATAATCCTGACAGCACTGAGATAACTGGCTGCGAGCTAACGATTGCATTCCAGCAGGGCATATGTGTTGATAACAGGTCTATTTGTTTTTCTCTTTTTTATTTCTTTTATGCACTTCACAGTAGGAAAATGCATGCATTCGGTTTTTATACACAAGAAAAAAAATACTCCCAAGATTTTTTCTCTCACACTTCCAAATCTACAAAAAGTCTGGTATGACCATCAGGAGACTGAATCTTAACATGGATGCAACCATCTTGCCTCTTGCCTTTCTAAAAAAAAAAAAAAAAAAGAATGAATACGATGTCTGCCTAACTTGTTAACATAATTATTAGTAATCCGTATTGATTACTTGCTTTGGTTTTTGTGTGAATTTTGGCTTGACAAGTGTTGGTGGATGGTTTTCTCACAGGAAACTAAAGTGTTAATTCAATGGATCACTGAATCTGTCTTCAATCATGTTCAGTAAACTCTAAGTTAACAAAAGCTGTTATTTGTCCAAGATGTTAATTGTCATAAAACTGAACTTCGTATTTGTGATTATACTCCTCAAAGCGTTAATGAAACATAATCACATAATCTAAATATTCTACAATCATTTTTTGTTTGTTGTTTTTTTTCCTCAGACTGGATGTTCAAGTCAAGAACCGCTTAAGAATCTAAACTTTCATATGTGTAGAACCTTTACATTTTGTGGCGGTACAAAATGTTGTTCACACTTATGCACCTCATTGACAAAAATGGGTGCCTATCTGTCTATGATTGCTGATCTGATGTATCACCCATCTTTGTGCATGGGTGTTTGCTTTAGATATCAGTGTAAAGGCCAAATTTGCACTGGTCAGCCTAATGCAACCATAAGGTCCAAGAAAAACAGCCGCCATACACAAAGAATAAGGTTCTAATGTTGTATATTGCTGAGCTGCTTCATTACATTTGCACATGAGTGGAAGATCAGCCCCATGCGCCAGATTGTGTCATTGAAATCTAAAGTAAATGGTGTGAAATTGTATCCTGGCAACCAGTTCCATACACTGAATATTGTCTGGGGACTCTTCTCTCTAGCAATGGAAACCCCACCCCTCACTGGAAACGTGTGCTTGGAATTTCAACACTAAATTGTTTGCACATTTCTTTCCACCTTCATACTGGACAAACATGGCATTTGTTCATCAGTGAAATTCATTCCAGCTATTGAAGAAAATAAGCAAACTAGAGGCGTCATAATGAGATAAGATACAGGTGTAATCAAAGGTATGGACACACTCACTTGACTGAAGGCATTTTGAACTAAAGCTGTACTCATATATTTATATTCTACTTTCTTCTCTTGTGCTGTCCACTTTGTTGTTGTACAATGGAATATATTTTTTGATAATAAAAGTTTTCTGATAGTAAAAGGTTCTCTGTGGCACCTCTTCTTCTCCTACAGTTTTTGAAAGTTTTTGGCATGGTTCCAATGTCAAAACGTCCATTACAATCCCCTGCAAAGCACTTGAACACAGCTTATCAATCAGATAATCAGGGGATGTGTACTAATTGTTTAACATTTTTGTGATTTTTGTGGTTGAGTCTCTTCTGTAATAATTGGGGAGAGAGGACAGTCGAGTAGCCTTTAAAATGTGTGTCTGAGAGAGAGTCTGTGATGTCAAGGGTATGGACGCCAGAAAAGTACAAAAAGTGGTGAAAACAAACGCAGAGAAAAAAAACACACAGCAGACTTCAACACACTGCTAAGGCCAGTCCTCCAATGGCACAGCAGCAAGGTGCCAGCCTCTGACTCAGAAGACTGTGGATTGACTCCATGGTGTGAGAAGATTTTTTTTTTCATGCAAACTGGGCCCGATCTGATATGATATCGGTATTGGGTCCGATATAGCCGTAAATCCGATATTGGATATCGGTCGGACAGCCCCGATCTCTGTATTCCATTTCGCAGCTTGCGTTGGACCTTAAACTTGACGCTGTAATACGAGATGCGTCACCGCCCCCATACCATGAACCTGCGGCAACTTCAATCTGAGCGAGCCTTGTTCTGAACAAAGAGTCGATCGTTTGGAGATACTAGAGATTGGAAACGCCAAAAAGCAAGACGGCTACTTGCAATGTGGCTAAAGGTGGGCATCTCGTAACTCGGCCGGTCCAGCTTAAATACAGAAGTGGTGAGATTTCACTCTGCCCATGTCGTGTCTCCGAATTCTCGTTATTTAAAACGTATTAGTTTTGCACTTAATTTTTTTACACAGTTGTTGCTGCTAAAATGGACATAATACTTGAACTATTTAGATGATTCAGCCAAGATTGTTGTGTTTTTGATATGTACAAAAATTTACAGCTGTTGCTGCTACCTTTTTCAACTATTTAGATGATTCTCTCAAAACACGACGAGGCTAAAGGTGGGCATCTCGTAACTCGGTCGGTCCACCTTAAATACAGAAGTGGTGAGATTACACTCTGCCCTGTCATGTCTCTGAATTCACACTATTTTAAATTTATTAGTTTTGTACTTTATTTTCTACACAGTTGTTGCTGCTAGAATGGACATAATACTTGAACTATTTAGATGATTCAGCCAAGACTGTTGTGTTTTTGATATTTACAAAAATGTACAGCTGTTGCTGCTACATTTTTCTGAAGTGTGACATAAATTCCTTTGGAATGCCTTTAAATTCAGTGTAGCTGTGTATATTTTTCGCTCTTCTAATAAGTGGTTAGTAGTTTATTTATTCTGTGATGTAACCTTAGTAACCTTAGTAAACCTTAGTAAAATTTCAACAAAAATAATGCTAATATTCAAGTAAAAAAGATGTATTATATCGGAATCGGCAGTCGTGTATCGAATCGGATCGGAACTGGAAAAACGTGGATAGGCCCATCACTACTTTTTTTGCCCATAATTCCAATGTTTGGATGTTTCCAAACTAGTTTTATAGCAAACACACAACATCACTTCAAATTTTCTCATGGAAATGCATCTATTCTATTTTTTACCCAATCTGCTTCTTTGCAGAAGATTTTGATACAGGTGAATACACTCAAAGTCAAGGGTGATACTTCTCAATAATCTGGGACCAATTCCAGAAAGGACTTCCCATCAAAGGACCGTCATTTGAAAGACTGTAAGTTGGATTTATTCATAAACAGCATCCAACCTGCAAAAGCTAAAGGCACTTCATTATCCAAACTTCTTCAAAGAGTGCTTTTGGTCTGCTCTTGGGGTGTGTAGCTCGCTGAATTTGGAAAGGAGTATGCCTTATTAGCCAGCATAGTGAGACACAAATAAGGTCAGATCAGCCGCGCAGTAAAGCCGTGAGCCACCAGAGGAGAACCAGAGGGAAGAAAAGGTCACACTTTAATTGATGTCACAACTACTTTCTTCTTGACAGCATGACTATTATTTGCAAAACAATGCCGCACCAGACCACATATCCACCCTGATATTTACAAGCTGCGAAATCTCGAAATAACAGCTGAGGATATGCTAATATTACATTTCGAGCAGGTCAACAGTACTGGGCCACATTTGAAAAAGTTAGCTAAGCACTCATTGCTTCGAGGGTAAACTGAACCGCAGATGTCCTCTGTGATTTCCTCAAATTAAATTACTGGAGATTCTGAGGGGCACAAGGCAAAAACATAAAATGCCATTTCAGTATCTCTACCATTTTCCTCGCCTTTAGCCTGGCATGATTAACCCAGCTGTTCCGGGCCCCCCGGAGTTTTATTTAGTAGTCGGAGAATGACTAATGTTTTTTTTTTTTTGACAAAACATATAATTTTTTGTTAAATGATAATTAGAAAAAAAATGAAAATCCTCTATTGCCTGTCAAACAGTAGCACTGTGGGGGAAACTAATTTAGAGACTTTTATGATGCAAATTGATTATTACATCATACTGAAATTGAATTCCTCAACGCACTGTTTGAAATTTTGTGACAAAAAAAGATATAAAATGGAGTGGAAAGACAATATCCAATGCTCGATAGTCTGGCTTGCCCAACATGAATAATGAGGGTACAGCATATTCATTTTCACTGGGAAAAGGGTGCCTCAAGTCAAATCAAGTCACGTAAGTGAGATGAAACAGTGTTCATCCAGTACCATGGTGCAATGCAAAGAATGAAAACAGAAACAATGTGCAGACAGGACAGGACTTCACAGAGTGCAAAAAAGAGAGTGCAAGAAATACAAGAGCAACAATACAGTTTACAGTGCTGTTGTCAAAGTGGCCACAGCATTTAAATACAGCATTAAGACAGAGGCTGTCTTCTAGCAGCTGTTAAGTCATCAAGTGAGGTAGGAAAGATGATAAATAGGATAGAAAATGTACAGTATGTAATCAATAAGTGGGTCATAACATAAATAAAGAGTATTTCTGTATATAATAACTAAAGGCCTTCTCATAACGTTTTGACGTAGAAAAATAAAATAAAAAGACCACAACCAAGACATGGAGTCAATGAGACTTAAAAAAAAATGCAGTGAAATGTGGAGCGAATACATTTCCTAACTAAAAGAAACTGAAGCAGTGATGGCATTTGTAACCTGCAAGATACTGTTTTTTTCTGAGAGTGTAGCAACAGCATGCCAGATTATCTCAGTAACTCATAGATGCTGACCATCATTTCTTTTACTGCCAAAAGGGCCATGAAATGTTAATCGCCTGAGATCTTGTAGGATACATTAGGATTTTTATGATGCATAAATTGAATTCAGAGTAACTGAACAGCGACTGACCTAAATTGTGAAACCCAAGCGCACAAAAAACCCACCCTACATCTCATAAGGACGTTGCAGTGGTTTAATGTGAAATTCATGAGCTACCTGAAATCCCCATTTAAAGCCTGACATCTCCCTTGCCCATCAGGCAGGCCTAGCGGGCATTACTCAGGGGGAAAGCATCCTTTCGCTAACAATATCGACCCTTTCTTTCAGCTCCAGATTAAGGAGTGGGACCACATTGAAAGCCTCTGCATCGTCGATGCAAGGGAAGTGGTGCGAGATTCGCTGCAGCCCAAGATTGATTACAAATTGCCGACTGGTATTCCAGCATATCATTAGCTCATATTGTGCCGCCGCTCTCACTTTGACAAGTCAATGCAACAGCAAACATCATCGTGAGTCATTGGTTACTAAGCACCCTAGATGTGGGCAGGTTGCTAGGCACTCCAGATCAGGCCAAGTTTCTTCAAGGAACTGAAAGAAAGTTTGCCGTCAATGGCCTCCTGGCCTGCAAATGGAGGATAATTAGGCAATTATGACTAATTAGGAAACATCAGTAAAACTGTGGAAAAAAAACTAACTTAAAGCACAAAACAGAATAATTATTAGCTATCTTTTTAGTTTATTTATTGATTTCTTGAAGCAATTTCCTCTGGGATCAATAAAGTTTTCTGATTCTGATTCATAAGCACTGCCTACAAAAGCCTTACTGTATGAATGAGACACCTCTTCTGCCCCTGTACGTTTCATTCTACTATTAAATATAGACAGTTTCAGAAACAAGTCTTTCATTATTAAACCACAAAGTGTTCTGTAGGATTCTGAAGGGTTCTTTGGGGAATCAAGAGTGGTTTGTCTATTTCATTGCTCCCAAGGACCCTTGGTCTTCTAGGCCAAGTGTGTGCATTTCAAGGGACGTGATTTGAACTAGCCTAGCAAATGAAATTCCCGACCACACTGCACTCAAACCGAGAGTGTAGAAGGAAACCCTACTCGAACTTCTGTTGTCAACATAAAGGTTACATATGACAAATTTCCAGAGGCTTGGATTTAATTTACTTGCTAACCTTCAGTTTATGGCCTTTACTTTGAGAGCGGATACAGAAACAGGAGCAAAAAAGGGGAGCATATGAGAAACAGTGCGCCATCCGTTACTCTGTCCCAGTCTCAGGTGAAGTAATAATGATGCAAAATACACAAGACAAGGATTAATGGAACATATCAATGTTTTCTAAAGCAGCATTAAACTCATAATTGGTGTATTGTTTCTAGAGTTTGCCTCTGTTGCTGAACTTTTTATGTGTGTTCTGAAAAACTACCCCTGAAACTAAATATAAACATGGTTCGAATTAAAAAAACAGACCCCCCCCAAAAATTACCATTTTCCTTTTGACTTTGGATTAAAACTACTCTTTTTGTTAGTGGTGTATCTAAATGTCCACTGGTGTGATTGGCCATCTTGTATTGTGCCTTATTAAAAAAACAGAGAGAGCTGGATTAATCCTTATATAGTCTTATGCAAAAGTTTGACCGGCCTAGTCCAATCTATCTAACCATCTATCTATCAATCTATCCATCCATCCATCCATCCATCCATCCATCCATCCACAAAACCATCCATCCTTCTATTCTGAGAAGTTTGGATAACGTTTGAACAGGCAACATTTCATGTTTGATTTTTTCTAATTCTTTTAAAATTCTGCAAATAAACAATGTGCATTAAAATGTAAAAAGTGCATTCTCTTTATTGGATGTGTACTTGTTTACACTTCGGCAAACACATTTAGAGCACTTGATTTAGAGCCCCCTAACTTTTGAATGTAACTGCAGTCTCAATCTGAATTGGAGGACCTGAACAAGAGCAGTGAATTACAGCCTATAATTTCTGTTTATAGACTGTATGGACCGAGAAATGACTGGTATGTTTTAAAACTTTTAGTGATACTCTGCTTGAACTCTGCAACATTGACCCAACCATGCCATAAACATGTCATTGGAAGATGTCATATGCTGTCATAAGTTCTATGTTATTTTCTGTCTCTTTACCCTCACCAGTAATTGCTATGACAGATGCTACAGTGGTTGATGTCAGTTTATGTCACATGCTAAATTAAAGCTATCACATCAAATATTATAACGCCTGTCATAAATGGTAATGACAGTCACATTCATGGACATAATCCATCATGAAAACAGCATATGACATCCGTCATTATATGTTAATGGAAGAGAGATATTAGTATTATGTAGCAGGGTTGTTACTAAACTTTACTCACTTCAATTTTAGTTAAAGAAAAATGAGGAAAATGTGGTTTTCAGCAATAAGGCCCCCTTAAAATACTTCTGGATATTGCCTTCCTTTCAAAAGCTAAATGGTAACAGGTGTGGGTGTCTAGACTTCACAGCAGGCCTTTTAAAAGGAAATAAGAGAGATGGGTACATTACATAGAAGCAAGCTCTCCTCATTATTTAATTTCATTCAACCCTTCTTTTTGATGTATCATGGTGATGCACTTTTACATGTTTGAAATCTTAACATAGTAATGTTTCATGCTCTCAGCCAGTGTAGTAAATGGCAGTCTTTCAACAGGCAGCTCTTATAAATAGTGATGCACTGTTTTATAACTACTCATTATCTTCTCAGAGCTCTGATGGCACACTTGTTCTCCAACAGAATTAAGTGTTTGGGGGGGAACGCACTTAATTAACAGAGCTTTGATTGATCTTTGGCTTTTTTAAAAATCATCTGTGATTACTGCATGTTCAAAACCTGGAACTTTCCCTTCTCCCTTTTATCCCCACTTTTTCAGCAGGCCTGTGTAATTAGAATATATCAAAGAGGAGGTAGACGCGTCTTTAATGATGTCTCGGAGGACGCGTTTTGGTTTAGAAAAGGTCGTACCCTCGTGGCAGGGAATTGTTTAAAAAATTCAGTTTCATCAACTGGCCACTTTTTGTTGTGAGGTCCACCACTGTTGTTGACCCCTGAAAGCCACAAATATCATATCTATTTTTTATTATCCTGTACCAGCTGAAAATGCCAAGCATCATTACGATTCCAAGATAAATGGTGTGGCCCATCCACCTCTGTTTAGAGACTCACCGTAAATCAGCCCAAACAAAAGAACCCTATTTCTAACCTTTAACATACAGCCTTGACCTTTCTGACCTTTCAGCACCTTGTTAGCATGTAAATGACATCACAAGTATTATATGTTGGCCTTGCAGCTGCCCTTGTCGATAAACTGACAAATTAGTTGGCGGGGAACAATTTAAGGTAATGATTTTGTTCCTCTGGTGTGACTGGCCCTCTTGTATTGTGACTTATTCAAAAAGCAGTCAGAGCTAAAATGTTCCTTGTACAGTCATATGCAAAGGTTTTAACAACCCCACTCAAACTATATATCCATCCAGCCATCCATCCATACTATATTGACAGAAGTATTGGGATGCCTGACCATTACACTGACAGGGACTTTCCATACAAATACATAGACTTTAATATGGAGTTGGTCCCCCTTTGTAGCTTTACAGCTATAACAGCTTCCGCTCTTCTTGGAAGGCTTTCCACAAGATTTTGGAGTTTCTGCGTGAATTTGTGTCCATTCATTCCGTAGAGCATTTATGAGGTCGAGCAATGATGTAGACGAGAAGGCCCGACTCACAATCTCTGTTCCAGTTCATCCCAAAGGTGCTGGATGGGGTTGAGGTCAGGACTGTGTGTGGACCAGTCAAGTTCTTCCACACTGAACTCCTCCAGCCACGTCTTTATGGAGCTCGCTTTGTGCACAGGGGTACAGTCATGCTGGAATAGAAAAGGTTCTTCCCCAAAATTTATCTATCCATCCATCCATCCATCCATCCATCTTTCTATTCTGATTTCCCATAACCTTTGGACAGGCGACATTTTATATTCAATTATTTTTCTGTTGAATTCTGTAAATAAACAGTAGTTACAAGCTTCACAAGTGTGTTCTCTTCAGAGGGTGTGTAATCATTGATTTGAATGTGACTGCAGTCTCAATGTGAATTGGAGGGGCTAAACAAAAGCAGTGAATCTCATCTGTCATATGTTGGTCTTTGCAGCTGCCTTTGTCAATAGACTGAGAAATTACTTTGAGGGGAACACTTTAAAGCAATGGTTTTGGTGAGAATGCACAGATACATGCAAGGTCCTGCATATTAGCTGAACACACAGCTCAGACAATATATTTGTGCATAGCAATGGAATGCAGATCATTTAATCTCTTAAACTCTAAAGTGTGGAGGCCTGCATTTCAGTCCCTCAATCTCATAACTGCATATATTACATATTTGTTTCATATTGGATGAAAAATGATTCATTGCTCCATGCCCTAGAAGGACAATTTCCCCTTGCCTTACAAAATTCATTGGATATATAATGTAAACATGTTTTAAAAAGGCACCATATCCATGCATGCAGACTGACCTTTTGTAACCCTGTAGTTATAAAGAGTGTTTCATCCTCATTATCATTGTAACAAATATAGGTTTAATTCTTAAGGATAATTAGGTCGTGTAAAAATAAATGTGTGCTTTTTGATACATAATCTGCAATTTTTATACACAACCCACCTGAAAGAAATCATATGAAAACATAATGAAAACAATGTCAATGAAAATATAAAATACAAGACGATACTAGGATATGACCTTTAAGATTAACAACTGAATGATAAGACTAGAGTTTGCAGGGTTAAAACTAAAGCGTTTTTCATGTTATGAATCATTTTCTCTTTGGAGCTCTGGAGCTCTGATAACTACCCCTACTGAGTTTGTTTGTGCTATCAAGCTCCCCATCAGAGTCCAATCATATTGATCAGAATCACACCAGATACACCAGACCCGCCTAAGTGCATAACAGTAAAATGACTCTGATGGCTATCAGGGCTGACCGTGTGATCAATCAAAAGTGATGGGGGCACTGATTAGAGTAGAAAGGTCTTTTACTGTCTTCATAGCTGCATTGGTATTACCCTGTATCTAATATTACTTCTACTGCCCTGCTCTCTTCATCTTTCTGTATAAAGCATGGGTGAACACCATTTTTTCACTGTTAATGACTGGTACAGACTATTTAAATTCACATCCCATCACACACAACATCTGGAAAAAAAATATTCTCCTAAAACAAAATAATTTCCCCTATCTTTCATCTAAAGTATAATTTTATAACCTGCAGAAAATATTATTTATACAGCTCATGTTTTATAACTGTATATCCATGCCCATAGTCATACATTATTGTTAGCAAGGAGTTTTTATTTTTTACTGTTTGAGAATATTTGACAGGTATAAATACATTGTGTGTACACACACACACACACACACACACATATGTGTGTATATATTCATATACATCATATATTCAAACAAACATATTTATATTTATATAATTTTTGTATAGAGTACTTCTACATTATACTTTCATGTTGTATCATTTTTAATGGTTCTGAGGCTTCTACTTTCTTCTCTTGTTCTGTCCACTTTGCTGCTGTAACAATGC
This sequence comes from Alestes dentex, assembly GCA_037576975.1. Taxonomy (NCBI): domain Eukaryota; kingdom Metazoa; phylum Chordata; class Actinopteri; order Characiformes; family Alestidae; genus Alestes; species Alestes dentex. The sequence continues at coordinate 8,043,064 of JBBIGA010000132.1, read as the reverse complement.
AAATTTCCCACCTGTTGGACTAACAAAGGGTTTATCTTATTTTATCTTATAGGAGGTAGTGTGTGGAGGGGTGAAGAATTGTGCTCTGTGGTGTCTTTGTGCGTGTTCTCTCTTTTCTCCCTCTCACTACTGAGTTGAATGAGATGTTTTTCAGTCGGAAAACTACCCAAATATGCTGGACTGGAGTCAGGAGTGGACTGGGATTAAACAACAGCCCTGGGCTTTGTCCCTAATAGGGTCCCAAATAGGCCCACCACCGCCAGCACACATACACTCTGTCCCACGGCAGGGTGTCATGAAACTGTCTCACTAGCTCACTGACACTAAACTAGCCAAGGTTTCACATCCACAACAGCAACACCACTGGTGATGACTAGTAACTGAGTTTATTATTCTGCATTTTCACATAATCCCCTAAAGAATCTGTTACATGAATAAATATGTTATTTTAGGCACAGTTTTGACATCAAATCCCTATGAGTGCATTTCACATAATTTAATCCATGTAGGTTGATATCAATGCAAAATTTGTTTTAATATTTAATCACACATTTGTTTCATATGAATTCATCTGGATAACTCAAATGACGATCATTTTACCAAAAGATTTTCAATTTTCAAAGTTTCTTCATCGAGTCATTGAACAGAATTGAGGGATTTAAGATGTGCAACTTTTCAATTTCCTACCCAAAATTCTCAGACAGTGCCCTGTTAATACACTCTGTAGCACATGCAAATGTGATCTGAAGACAGGAAAGAATGACAGCAAAGTTCTGATTTGCTGTAACCTCATTTGGTAAGTGGATTTGGCTCATTATAGTTCCATTCTTTTTTTTTTTTTTTTAATTTCTGATTACTATGAAATCTGGATTAGAGAAAAAGGTTAACACCGATCAGCTGCTACATTGAAACTACTGAGAAGTGAAGTGAATAGCATTGATTATCTTGTCAAGGGGTGGGGTTTATTAGCCTGCGAGTGTGCAGTCAGTTTTTGAAGCTGATGTGTCGGAAGCAGGAAAAATTGGCAAGTGTAAGAATCTGTTTGACTTTAATAAGGGCTCTATTATGATAGCTAGAAGACTGGCTCAGAGCATCTCCGAAATGACAGGTCTTGTGGGGTGTTCATAGTATGCAGTGGAGTATGTGGAGGCCCAGTGAAAATTCAGGACTACGATTATTGCTATTGTCTTCTCAGTTGGTATTTGTTTCTGTTTTCCCTTGCTTCAGACACATGAGCCCATCATAACATGAGCCCATCACAACATGAGCCCATCATAACTCAAAGTATTCATCAAGCCAGACGAGGCTAAGGCTGTGTTTTCCATACACAGTTACAGTAATGTTCTCAGTATAACTGCAAACAATGAGCAATCTAGGCATTATTAGTGATCATGGCATGTAACTAGTCAGAGGATAATAAAAGAAAATTGCTAAACATGGACTGATGCTAATGTCCAGTGACAGGTGGGCAGTATTTTGTGGTAAAGATGCTGTAAATTCAATTACCTCCGACTGTAGAGCTGGCATAATTAGATTCCGTCCGCCTTCTCCCTTTCAATGGGTGGGGTGAGCGTATTTGTTCTGACAGATCGTTTTACAAATGAAAGTCCATCTGTAGATGCACAAAACAGGCTTCCTCTGAACTTCGGGCAAGAATATAATAGCAACAAATCTGTTGTTGACATCCAGAGACAATGAAAGTCCCACATTGTTCAGGGTTGGTGGGGTGACACCAGACATGGTCAGACAATTTGGATGCCCCTGGCAGCTTGACTCATAACCTTAGCATCATCTTAGCATCAAAAAATCCACATTTGTTTCTGCCAGGGGCAAGTGCACAGTATTAGCAAAGACACATGTGCAAGCTTGTATTCCAGCACCACTGCAACTGTTCTCCAATGGCTTCTAAGGACGATGGTTTAGAACTGGAACTCTAGGAGAGCCTTATGGTTGAAAGGGCTCTGCAAAGAAACACAAGATCACACAAGGACCCTTTGCCCAAATACAATGCAAAGATTGAAATATATGTCCAAATTAGATTTTTTTCTCTCACAGCCCACCTCACACTTTCAACAAACTTTGTCCAGAATTAAAACCCTGCTTTTGTTTCTGCCTGCATCTGTTAGCTTCTTCCACTCTACTCTTATTGTACAGTTTATAGTCCGACAAGCTATTGTCACTTGTGGGATGCTGTTTAATGGCATTAATTGATAAGTAAATTAATTAAAGTGACATTTGACCTATATACACTATATGGATAAAAGTATAGGAACCCTGTTTTCCACAGTTTGGACTAGGCCCCTTACTTAATCTTCATGCTTCAGCAGACCAAGACATTTTGGACAACTCCATGCTTCCAACTTTGTGGACCCAGTTTGGGGAAGACTGTGCAGCATGACTGTGACCCAGTGCACAAAGCGAGCTCCATAAAGACGTGGCTGGAGGAGTTCAGTGTGGAAGAACTTGA
>JBBIGA010000132.1:8010042-8037309 GCA_037576975.1 Alestes dentex | reverse complement strand
ATAGATAGATAGATAGATAGATAGATAGATAGATAGATAGATAGATAGATAGATAGATAGATAGATAATATTGTTGCCCATAACAGACCTTATATCATTGTAATGCATGCTTATTACTCCAATCAGTTTTGATCGATTCCAGCGTTAGAACTGATGCAGCTGAATCGGCTCTGAATGCATTGGTACATCCTGACGGCCCTTTTTTACGCATTGTGTTCGGCTGAGCGGAGTGTGTCAGTTGTGCAGGGACGCAGATCTGGGAGAGAGGGGCCCGCCAAAACACCACCCTGCTAGAACGCTAGTTGCCATGGCAACGCTGCATCGCCCAGGAGGTCTCAACAGCAGAGAGCTTCTGTGGCCTGTAGCATAAAAACAGTGAACACAAAAGCAGCCAGCTCTTTACATTGCCGAGGTATGTGCATGGTGACGGTGTGTGTGTGGGTGGGTGGGTGTCTGTCCTCACCACACATTTGTGCTGGACATTCCACAGGACAGAAAGAATACAGAGTTGTAGTCCATTATGTGTCTTGCCTGCTGTGTGCTGGAAGGCACCGTTAGCTAGCTCTGCTTAGGTCTGTTGGTAGGGTCTGTATCACACAGTGATAAATTATAAAGGGCTGATAATCATCTTGCACTTAATTCATAGAGAGCCGGCAACACTGGTCCCTTGCACAGCCGGGTTCGCCAAGGTCATTCTATGAGAGTTCCATATCACGGCATGTTATCTTAAAGCTAATGGATAAGTTAGCCTATCATCTTCTGTGATTTTGAAGCAAATCTCAAATAAGTGGTACGTCAGCTATTAGCCCATAGCTAGTAGGTATTAATCCATTTTCACATGGCATGTTAGCAGCAGCTTGTGTCCATTGTGGTAACACAAGGGAACCCAGTTCCAAGGAATTTCCGATTTGCTAGTAATTCACTGAACTGTAAGTTACCTATGTATAGTATTGATATCCCAGCAATTGTGTGTAAAATATAGTGTATTTCATATTGAGTTTATTCTGAAGAGAAGTACGAAGTAGGTGTTTCTAATAAAGTAGCCAGTGAGGGAAAGTACAAGGTGGGTATTTCTAATAACGTGGCCAGTGAGTGAAAGTACGCCCTATCTTGCACGTTTGAGTATTTTCACTGCTTCCAACACACCTGATCCTACTAATCAGCTCATTAACAGCCTCCCACTGAGCTAAAGTGGGTGTGTGAAGGCAGGGAAAACACAAAAATGTGCTGAGCAGGGTTCCTCAAAGACCAGCATTGAAACACACTGGTCTAAGTAAAAAAAAATCATCAAACACACAATAGCATAATGAGCTATTTTTACAGAATTCTGAGATCATGTCACATCTTCAGTTCCTCTCATTTAAAGATTAGTGTTGAAAATAGCTCATATTCGGAATGTGCATGGACAAATATGAGCAATCATTCAGGACGGAACCAGAATTATCCTCCGGCAAATTAAAATGATTTCCACACAGACAAGCCAAAGAAGACAACATCTCTCCTCAAAGATAATACAGCGCTAATTAACTCGGCGAGTACATTCAGCAGGCCACATTAAAACAAAGCCAATTTAATTAGATATGGTTAATAACATATTCAGCCAGTCATGGAGATCATTCCTCAGAAAAGCTGTGATTAATACCTTTTACAAAGTTGCTTCCAGGTTTGGCGCTACTTCTGTGCTTCCCACTTATGATCTTCTGTGCTTTTCTTGTTACTGAAAGCACAGTGTGGATGCAATTTCATGCGCCATTTCGATTATGGACTAGCATAATTGGGTAATTATAGATTTGCTGTAGTAATTTATATATCGACACCAAACTTGAAGAACATGATGATCCTAATTGCATATTACTACAGACTAGGAGTCCAAAAATGTACTCTCATGAGATGAAGAAGAGGATAGGGGCGCTGATACATATTATCCTCGGGGAGCAAGAAAGATGTAATGTTTGTGGGATGCAGAGAGTCAAAAAGACAAAGCAGTGCCCAAAACAAGATGGTACATGGTGATGCATTTGAAGGAAGGATTAGAGGATTGCAGTAAAGGGAGTGGAGGTTTTACATGTGTGGCTGATTGCATATTCCTCCCAATTTATGAAAGTTTGAGCAACTCGTGACAGTAGGCTTTGCATCACCTTGCCTCCCAGAGCAACCTCCTATTCCATATGATTACAGGTGCACGATTCTACAAGTAGCAGAGCGTCCGAGCGAAGACTTTTTTGGTGAGTTTTGGAAAGCCATGTATCTGAAGATACATTGTGTAATCGCTGTTTTCATTGTTTTGATCATAGTTTTCATAAACAGAGGATTTGTGTACAAATGATGAAGTAAAGGCTAACCCTAAACTTAAACTTCACAGAAATTAGTGAAACACTGGCATTTGTTATTTTTAGAAAGAACATTGATTTTATTTTGGGGAATGACATTGGGTTATTTTCAGAAAGACAATTGTGTTGCTTTTAGAAAGGGTATTGCGTTATTGTTTTAGAAGCATTGTGTTGTTTTAGAAGCATTGTGCATTTTATCCAAAGCGACTTACAGCGCTATACATGGGAAAAACTCAAAATGATGAACTTCATGTGCATGTACACTTATCAAATAGGATGTTTCCTCCACCTTCTAAAACAAAATAGTACATTATGAAACTTTACCAATGATTAGACACTACCTCAAACTCTCTCATTTCAAAAACGAGAATGAGGGAATTGCAGTTTTCCCTTTACTCACAGGTGCAGCTAGCAGGCAGTTGTACACTATATAGAAAAAAGTGTTGAGACACCTGCCCATTACACCAACAGGGACTTTAATAACATTGCCCATTAATTCTGTAAAGCACTTATGAGGTCAGGCACTGATGTAGGATGAGAAACCCTGGTTCACAATCTCTGTTCCAGTTCATCCCAAAAGTGTTGGATGGGGTTGAGGTCAGGGCTCTGTGTGGGACAGTCAAGTTCTTCCACACCAAATTAATTCAGCCATGTCTTTATGGAGCTCGCTTTATTCAGTGGGGCGAAGTAATGCTGGAATAGAAAAGGTTCTTCCCCAAACTGGGTTGGTGTTGTACAAAGTGTCTTGGTCTGCTGAAGCATTAAAATGGTCCTTCACTGGAAGTACGGGGTCAAGCCCAAACCCTGAAAAACCGGTGCGTCCCAATACTTTTGTCCATGTAGTGTATGTACAAGTTTGATTGTTTGTTGTGGGACTTTTTTGCACTGCATCTGCCCTCATTTGTGATTTTTTTCAGGTAAACAGCTAATAAGAGTGCCATAAAAACTGCACTGCATGCTTTTGCCCCCATAAAATACTCTACTTCTCTATAATCCGCCCCAAAATATATGCGTGATGTGAAATGAACAAATGAAACTGCTTTCTGACTAAGTGAAACAAATTAATCAGACTTGATTTTTAAAACACATACAAGCACGCCCCAGAATAGAGCTCCTTTGTTTGGTTGCGTCGGGGCGTCTCATTAGTGCTAATTCTTTGTTTAGTGTGGTTTTCCTGAAGGCGCCGCCGCGTTCCGAAGAACATCTAATGAGCCTAGCTGAACCTTTCTCTAATATGATAAGGCTTTGTTAGCATGCTCCAGGCTTCACTGTGATAGATCCCGAAGATGAGACTATTATATGATGAAGTCTCATGTGCAAGAGGCTTTAAAGACGAGGTGTCGTGTGGAGCCATTAGGCAAGACCAAAAATGCAAAACAGTTCAATCGGGAAGTTATTCATTTACATAAGTCATCCAGCTGAAATTGAAGATTGATATTATGGGGACTTGAAGCGAAGATGCTTTTGTGGGAACATCATAGTGGTGAAACTTTTTGACTAAGGAGAAAGCATTATTATGTGGCGGTGCTGGGAAATGGCACCTTGGAGGGGAGATAGAAGAGAAAAGAAATGGTTGTAAGAGCTACACAAATCAAAAGCAAGAGGGAGATAAAAGTAATGGCAAGACAGACAAAAGAGGACTGCACACTTTTCTCGATAGTAATTGCTCCAGAGTCAATGCAATTTTTGACATCACAGACAACAGAATAGGCCCACTGTAGTGCAGAAAATCGGATTTGCCGCCGACGATGATGCCCAGCATTATGTTTAGCAAAAAAAAAGCCTCAAAGTAACAGAGAGATGAATGTACTGACTAATACAACAGACTTAGAAATTCTAAATATTGCCCCAAACCATTAATTCGGTGAATAGTTTTGGGGCATCCTCTTAAAAGTGAAGAGCATCTCTTAACTTGTAAAAATGGCCAGCACACACTGTTTGGTCTAACCTTTTTTTTTCCACACACCTCTACACATTATGACATTTCATACTTCTATAACCCAAAGGTAACTCAGACAGTTTGTGAATAAATCCAAAGAAACCTTACAAAGAGATATTAATAATAATTTATGGAGTTGAAAACGGCTTAAACTCTTAGATAAGCAGAATGTTGTTTTTCTGAGTTATTCAAATACTCGCATCCAATGTATCTCCTATATTTTATGTGTATATTCCTACATTTTATGTGAAATTTTCGTGATAAAAGAATAGAAATGGCCCAAAATTACCTGAAATACATACATGTAGTTTCGGCTCACTGTTAACATGTTTAATTGATGATGCAGATTGGGGGTTCATTTCCAATCAAGGGATTAGAGCAACCGACAACCGTGCAATAGAGTTGTTGGCATGAAAATGATGTCACGACTGACTGTCCATCTGTCTTGCTGGCTCTGGCCCTTCGGACAGAAGCTTGCTCTAACTGCTAGGCTCAGGGGAAGCCATCCTAGAGATTAGGCCTCCTCCCTGTGGCGAGACGCCTTATCTGCCCCTCTGCACGAGTGGAAGACACCCTAGCTCAGCAGAGGCTGCTTCGCGCCCAGATCCAATGCAGTGTTTACCAACTGCAAGATAAGCTCCAAATTAGGGGTTGCATCACTGGAGACAAGAGAAAAAAGCAGCACCCTCTCTTAAACTGCATCCCGTTTTGTTGATGATCCTACCACACAAGCCCTGCTCAGCTCAATCATGCACAGAAATTTACACGCTCTGGAATGAGTGCATGGTTTTGTCCACCGCTAATTGTCCTTCTCCTGAGGAATGAGGCTTTGGGGAAGATCCTCACAAAAGGATGGATGAGAGAAATCTTTTTTACAGGGGTGGCAAGAGTGATTCAAAAAGAAGCAATAGGGATTATGAGAAGAGCGAGAAGCTAAAATAAGACTGCTAGGCAAACGCTCACCACCAGCCACCTCAGGAATGGGTTTTGCAGGGATTGTTTTAGAGAACTTGGAGGCTAAACAGGCTTCTTCTTCCCCCTCGTAAAAGGAGGCTGGAGGACAGAGAGCCTGAGGCGAAGGAGGGGAGGAAAGGAGCGGTGCGAATTCTGCGACGGATGACTCGGCCGTTTGCGGAGGAAGGCTGCGGAGGAGGACAAATCTGCATGAAGGCTGACGTAAGAGAGAATCCTACACTCTGGTGGGAGGAATTCCTTGTAGATTGCCATGGTAGCCTGTCACCAGGGCATCTACACTCACCTTTGTGGTCGTGACTGCCTGAGAGTTATATGGCAGATAATAGATCTAAAAATGAGTGTTTGTTTCAAGCTGGGGAAAGGTATTCAACTCACCAGCTGATGCACCTATCGATGCCTTCTTCAAACAATCTAGGGGCAAAACATTTCTTGTATCTTCTACATGAATGGACGGAGCTAACGATCATCTGTTTCTCTATGGGATTGTTATGATAGCTAATTCACTTTCCTACACTAAGGTTACTTTTATGTTGCAGTTTTTACAGTAACTCCTTCAGTGAATATTTTAACTCAGAAAAACAAAGCTGACAGTTTTTCAGGTGCCAGGGCTGGCTATAGGCTGTATACCTGGATATATGTAAATACGTTGGTTTCAAGATATCACAAACAACAAACATTCATACAAAATAGGCTGTTCTTGTTTGCTTATTTTGGACTGTATAGATTGGGGTGGCCAAAAAGTGAGGAAGATAAATCTGTACTAAATCAGTAAGTGTCCCTTTCTTTTAACAGTATTTCCTGACAATGCCATATCATAAAACCACATTTCCCCATAAAAGACACAGCAATTGTCCATTGTCATTTTAAGAAGCGATTCAACGAATTTGCATAAAAACTCTACCATTGATTCTCTTTCCAGCGCCTTCCAGCTGAAGTATTATTGGTAAAGGGACAATAAATGACTTAAACATATTCTCAATGGCCTTCCGGAGTCCTCGCCAGCATGCTGGCTGGGTTCCCAGATGCCACCAAGGACCCTTCCCCACAATACAGTTCTCACTGCCTTTGAATCGTGCAGATGTTACTGTATGGCAGAGACATATCCTTGGCTTCTTCACAGGCAATTCAGTTGAAGATACAGATACTGGAACATGACATCTCCCCACTGAATTCCTCTTTAAGAGCTCGTTAGAATGACAAAAACCTGCGGCAAACACAAAAATGTCTTCTACCCCTGGAATCCAGCTTTATGATTGAGATGGGACTGCCAAAATGCTTGTGAAGCAAATCAAACCTGCTGAAGTCTTATGGGAGGAAGGTTTTGAAGCAAATTACACTCATTTGTGAGGTCCATTGGAAAGCGAGGGAACCAGAAGGTGGAGTGTTAACTTGTATTAGCATGGCACGAATCCACATATGTTCGGGGAATACCCTGCTGTCAACAGTTTTTACACGGATATTGAAGCCATGATATCTGATGGACATTCATTTTGCAGCACTTCTCCTCATTTGGTTTAAGGACCATACTAAATATGATACTCAACTGATTACCATTGAGAACACATACACAATGGTCTTGGAATTAATCAAAAAGGAGGAGAATTCTGATATTTTTAATATGAAAAAAGCTAACAAGCATCACTCATAATATCTTTATTAGCATCAGCATTATTACTCTTGGTTCTTCCAGCAATTTCCAAACAGTCCTAGCCCAGTGACTCTCAATCATCTTAATGAACATAATCTGTTCAGTTGCGCTAGAGCTTTGGGTCACATGGGTACATAAATGGGGCTCATTACAATAGCCCCATTAAAGTTTCCCTCCCTATTTCTCTGTCCCTGTTTCCAAGCACCACCCCCCACACCCCTCCCCTGTAGCCCAAACTATAATGCCCATTCGCTGGCTTAGACGCACAGTCTTAATTAGGGGCTCAAGAAGGCTGAAGGAACGCCGCGTCTAAAAGAGACCATCACAAAGAGCCAGATCATTAATGGTGAGATGATGGAAAAACAAATATGGCGTAAAACAGCAGGGGGAGGAAGTGGAATTCTCAAGCCTAAAGGTGCAGGGAATTAATGATGTGTGACTTTAGGCCACATCAGCTCATGCCTGAGCGAGCTCCGGCAACCACAAAAGAGCTCTGCGCAAGAGCTCTGCTGATTACATAGATTGGTTGTTGGGGAAAGTGCATGGTAATGTGAAGGCATTTGTTGAACGTGAGAGCACAAATTCCATTTCCCAGTGGCGCCACCATACTGTAGTCCGCCTGTCTTTAAATGGGGCGGCTCTAATTGGCTTGTTCTCAAACACCAAAGTCATCACTTTAATGAATTCTCTGCATGAGTATACTGAACACGAACCACAGGCCTCGGTTCTCACTTTCAGACGTCAGTAAACCAATTTTTGTTTCTTTGCACACTGTACATGCATACTGTCTAGCATATTAATTGTAGGCTGATTAAAGCGCAGACAAACCAATGGAAAAAAAAACAGTGCTAAAAAAGGCTCAGCACTAAATTTTGCAAAAAAAGAGTGCAAGGTCTTTAAGTTCAATCAGATGTACTGGAGAGAAGAAATACAGGCTTCTCCTTAAAAAAGTGGTGACGTATTTCTTTTTTAGATTCCTCTGCAGCCCCACTCCCAGCTCTCTAAGGAGGGACTTTGATGTGTGCAATCATGAAAAATGTCATTTGGCTTCATCATCCCCGCTGATGAAAGACTAGAAGACTAGCCTACTCCTCCACAGTAGATCAGTGTTGTTTTCTTGGTGCTCCGCAGGACTGCTGTTATGTCAGCCAGTACGGTGCCTACTTGCTGTTAGTCTATGCTTTCAGTGCTGGACTTTTAATCTTCACTGTGGCAATTCAGTTCTGTGCACTTTCCTCACAGATTCGGGGACTAAGAAAAGTTCTTGTGGAGTGTCTATACTTCCCACACAAAGAATTAACAAAAAGCCTAATGGAAGTTCTTTGCTTTTGTAGGCCTTCTTATTGGGGTTTGACCAGACTTCAGTCATGGTGGGCTTCAGACATCCTGAAGAGATGTAATGGCTTTTTAACAGGGACTCTTTGGATTTAGTGATGTCTATTCTTTGATCAAAACCATCATTCATTATTTTGAAGTGGACTCACATTAGCTGTTAATCAGGCCTATGTTGTGGTAGAGATGGCGAGCAAATGCCCTGATGTATGAACTGACTTTTAGAGCTGTTTGTTGTGTATTGTAAAAGAAATGCTAGATGTGTGATTGCTATAAAACCAGTGTTTGGAAACATCCAAACATTGGTTTCATGGGCAAAACATAAAATGTCCCTCCTTAAGTCACTGGTGATCTTCTGATTCTCTTCATTTAGTGCCTGGTGTCTTACCATTGCGCCATCAAGAGAACATTAACTCACTGTCTCTTACCAGGCCATTTATGGTTAAGGGTGGCTGAACACATAGCAACATTAATGGGCTGATTATTTTGAATTAAACTACAACAAACAGTGACACATGTCTGTTTTTATAACTGACCTTAGCTTTAGTGTCTTGAAGTCTGGTTATGCTGTGTGTTTTGTGTTTCTCCATATTTAGTCTCTTTCTGGCCACCTTAGCCATGAGGTCACACTCTCTCTCGGACACACGTTTTTAAAGCGACTCAACCATTCGCTCTCTCTCCCCATACATTACAGAGGCAACTTGACCACAAAACATTTTTTTTTAAATGATCAATACTCAGTTATTGACAGACAATGATGAAACCATGCCAGAATTTCAAAAACTGCAGGAGGAGAAGAGGCGCTGAATTAGTAATAATATTACAAAATGATAATAAAATAATAATTAGAAAAACTTATATGATAATACAACTTAAGAAGAACAGTAGTGTGACTGTTGATGTAATCACACTAAGAAAATCAGGGCAGTGCACAATTTTACGTTCTCTTCCCAGCTTTTTTGAGTCTTCTACACTCAGGGACATTGTCCCTTAAAGTTAGTTTTGGAGGGCAGAGGGAGGGGTTACTCAATTTTCACTTGCTCTGCAAGGCTGGAGCGGACTCCTGCAGGAGCCATTTTTTAGTAGCCTCTCTCTGAAGGCCCCCTAGTGGCCATCCTGTTGGCAGAATGGAAAATGACTCTTGGTAGTTTTAATTAATATGCCTAAATAAAATGTGAGAGGTGAAAGAAGAGGAGTGCTGTAAAAATATTCTCCGCAATGACGCCTGTCTACAACTGCTTTAAAAAAAAATACAATAAAACACTTGTATAAATGTTAACTTGCTCGCACACCTTGAAAGAACTAGTTCACTTTCAGGTTTTTTTAAATCACAGACTTCTAACACACAAATATGTTTCATCAATAGAGGCAGAAATTGCATTTTATGGCTACTGTGAAAACAGGTTAGACTCCCTCTTTGATGTTTCTTTTGGGGATTTGAACCTGCAAGAACCTGGTGCAGCTTAAGCTGGCTTTTCTTACGACCACAGTGGAATGTATTCTAGCAAACTTACTCTTGCCTGCAAGAATTTCACTCTAAGAAATAACACAAATATTTTTAATCCCTAAAGAACCACTGAATTCCTTTGAAGAACCTTTAAAGAATGAGATTTGAGTGAATACATTTTTTAAAGTAAAAAAAAAAACTTCTGCAAAATGTACCTGTGCAAGCCAAGAATTATTTAGAAATTATTTAGAAAGGATATGTTGTGAGGTATAATTCGCAAAGGTTATATATTAATTTAAAATGAACTAAGACAAAAAAAACCCCAAATGTCTTAAATGATGTCAGGAGTATTATTTTGCTGCTGCAGTGACTTGTCTTGTCTCAGTTCATCTAGTTATATTGTTGTTGTATTCTATTCTGTTGTGTTCTTGTGTTGCACCATGGTCCTGGAGGAATATTGTTTCATTTTTACTATGTACTGTGCGTATATGGCAGAAATTTTTGACTTCAAAATTCAGAAGAATCCCAGGAATTCAGAAGAGTCCCAGAAAGAAAATTGGTTGACTGACTCTCTCTCTCTCTCTCTGCAGTTTTCACAAGACAAATCTACTAGCTGCATGATCTGCTTATATCACTAGTCCATTACAGGTGTGTGTGTGGAGAGGCATTAGGTGTTCAGGTATTTGCCCCTTTGGCCATAGTGCCTTTTTTGGCCAGGCTAGTTGCCCATGTCTGCAAAAGCATTGTATGGTTACATTCCCCTCTTCCCAGTTTTTTCAATACACTTGACAAATTTTTGGGTAACCCCCTCCCAACGTCAACAATTATTTATCACCATCCTTTAACACCTCCTGCCCCCCACCGTCATTTGAGCACCTGCCCCTCTAAAGGTCTCTGGACATCCCTGGTCCACAACATGCCTTTGGCTGTTCTTTGCTCCATCTAACTGTGAAAATTGGAGTGGCGCAACCTTCCTAGACTTGGTTATATCAATGTGTGCATTGCATAGAATGTAGTGGTGCTAAAGGTCTAGCTTTGTTTTAGAAAGAAGGCTGCCGTGGATATGCATGAATTATGTAAGCTCTGACAAGACATTTCACGCCGAGCTTCTGAAGTGGAAGTGGAGTCGGCCTAAAATAAACAGAACTGAATGGTCAGGCTTGTTCAAAAGCTGGCTCATTGATCGTTGATTTAAAGTCAGAACACTTTTGGTAACACTTGGTTGAAACGTCCTCACTTTCTGGCAGCTGTCAATAAAATGTAGCCTTAGAGGTAAAAATCTCATCTCTGTGGCTGACCCAGGTTCTGCAAATGGGAAAGGATTGATAAAATGAACTAAGAAATGTTAAATCAGTCATGTTAAATGTAGCCTAGCTTTAGCCTACGTGTAGTCTGCCCTTACGTACCTAGCTGCTAGTCATTTGTATACCAGCTAGTGTACAAAACCGTCTATTAACAGAATTAGCTACAAACAGTGGCTTCTTTAAAGGTAAACACTGGGCCATTGAGTTTAGATGCACCAATCCAACAAGAATAATGGTGGCTGGCTTTGAAGAAAACATTGACAACAGAGGCTGCATTTATTTTGTTTCAAAATCACTACCTTTAGCTAAATGACTTCCATCAAAATCAATGAGAATGCCTTCAAGAGTTACTGCTGGATAACTACTATGAATTATTCAGCAACTACTGTGAAAATCTATTTTTCAGTCAGTGGGGAGTCCTGCAGTGTGGGCCCAGATTGCCGTTTAAGGGGTTAAACAAGTTTCAAAAGTAATGATGCTAAAGAGCTCCATTTCACTAAAATGACTGGGGAGTTGAGTCCATATTTAACTGGTAGACAAATCAGAGATTTACACTGTACATTGTTCTAGTGCTCCCCACATACCAAAGCAAATGGAAAGCTTAACCTCTCCTTATTCCAGTTGACTGAACCTCAGGAGCCAATGTTCAAAAAAGCAAATGATAGCCCTGTTCCACAACTTCAGCAGAAACTCCACCAGCTATTCATCTGCGAGGTCAGAATGATCTGTACGTTCTCTTAACTTCTGAGAAAACCTTTGACTATCCTTCCACCTGAGCAGTCCTGTCTAGATTTTTGATTTCATCTGCTCTATTAAAGGGGGGAGTAGACCTTTCAAACTTGGTGGGAGATAAAGATCTATACTGGCGCTGTTTGGCTATGGTTGCAGAAATGTACCACCATTTGTATGTTTAAAACATTATCATTTTGTGCATTGTTGTCTTATTGTTACATACAATGGCCCACCATATGCGATATAGTGCAGTTTTCTTGTTGGGGGCTAAATCATGTCCTTATTTGCATTTTCTTACTTTTATGATGTGTGATAGTCTTACCATATGAAATATCACTACTTATGTCAATTTTACCGATCTACTACTGATCTCTGTTATGTACAGTAACAGACTACTAACCACTATTAGTGTTATTAGTAATTCACATAACTAATTTACTTATGAATAGTATTAACACCCCAGCATCGTAGTGTATTTGAGTATTTTCTGCAGAGTTTGTATTGGATTTATTAATACTTTATATTTATATTGTTCTTGTCTTTGTGTCACTGGTGTCTGTGATGTCGTAACATAAACAGTTTTCTCCGGGATCAAGTTTTCTCATTCCGTTGAAAGAAGTGTGAGTACCAGTTAGTTCAGAAAGTCACAACATGGAATTATTGTGTTATTGTGTAATTGCATGTGCATATTTATGCAACAAACATAGAGAAAAATGTAAATATTTGCTTTAGACGTTTAAAGTTCAAGCATGTCTGACTATGGATGTTATCTATATCACTACTTAAGGATAAGGATTGATTAAGCATAGACCAAATACCTGAAGCGCTTGACCAAATATTGCCCTCTTTTAGTAATTATCATAATGATCAGTTATTACATGTTACAGTGTAATTATTGCATGTGCATACATCTCAATTGTAATTTTTTGTAACTTTTGGAGAATGCAAAAGGCACGTGGCTGTTTAAAATGCATGAACGGAATGCTCCCTAGGTAGCACTTGTAGTTTTGGATTCCAGATGGGCATTCAATCTCTAGAGATTGAGCTGAGCTGCTGCTGTGCTCTACTTTTTTGTTCTTTTTTTTTTTGAGTGTGCTTTTCTCCACTCCAGTGACTTCCCTCTTTTTTGTTCCTCAATTTAATTTCAGGCCTCAATGAAAAGCAATGACTTTCTAAACAGCATCAGTGTCTCTTTAGTCGTACAGCAATGCAATATGTATTTAACGAAGCATCTGCCAGGAGCTCTTTCCTTTCCACCCACATGAAGCTCTTGGCAAGACGTTGGCTCAGCACAGTGGTGATGTAGGGGTTTAGCTGGAGGACGTACCACACGGCAGTTTCACATGCACATTTAGCTGGCACACAAATAAAGAATGCATCTCAGTGTCTTTTCATACACCATAGTGGAGAAGCAAAGGAGCTCTGAACATAAAAGCAGCTTAGTTACATGTTTTCTGACAACAAAAACAACCTGTTTATTTCTAACATATAGAGAGAGCCTGGGAAAATGCTTGACAGAAACTCAAGGGACAAAAATAAAACTTCAGGGAAAACTGTAGGATATGATTCCTTTAAAGCACTGCTCTCCACAGTGACTCCGCACCTAAAGCCAGCTTCATTTGAAAGCTATCGTAAAGGCCTTCATTACTCTCTGACTTGCAGCGTGATGTTCCATATCAAATGTGTTTGACTGGGTCTCATAAGCACTTATTTTATGTGATTAAAGATTATTTGGCTTATGAAACTTTATTGGTACTTTTCAGTTTAGCAAACAAGGCTAAAGCCTAAATTCTGGAAAATTAACCACAAGCTCGCAATGTTTACACCAAAAACCCAAGCACTTATCCTAAATATAGTCACTCTGCCAAGATCTGAAGACTCTGCCACTCTGACATTAAATGAAAGCCAAACTCCTGTATTCACACACTTCCCTCGCATTGAGTTGGTGAGAAATCTCAAATAGACTTGCTTATGTGGTTTCTGGATATATATAGATATAGATAGATAGGTAGATATTTAATTTTATGTATAACAATGCGATTAATTGCAGAAAACGGCAATTAATCGAATTAAAAATTGTAATCATTGCCCAGCATTTATATATATATATATTTTATATATATATTTATATATTATATATATATATATATATATCTGTTTTGCTTGGATTTGTTTGGACAGTACTGCATTTGAGTTTGAAGGAAATGAGAGGAACTGATTTGCTTGGATATCACTGAACTGTTTTTTTTTTTTGCAGATTGATTTGTGTGTTTGTTTGTGTGTTGCAGCGTTTGGTTTTAAAGGTAGTGTAAAGAGTTTTCTCAATAGTGCCATGAGTTCCCGTCTAATTTTGAGGCTTACATTATGATCACGAAAATAGGGCCCTAAAGTTCCAAATACACACAGATCAATCCATTTGCTCTTTGGAAGCAAGGGATTTCAGAAAGGCAACAGATGCAGGAGTTGGGTCTCAGAGGCTATGAAGCCTTATTCCATGTATCTGAAAGGAGCAGGGGTCATCTGTAATGTACCACTCTTGCAAGATTGCTTTTCTCTCAAGAGGTTTGTGTCTGCATGGCCCCCACAAGGCTTCTCCCACTCTGCCATCTCCCTGTTCCATTTGATTCTGGCTGTACACATATGAGGGAAGTAAGCTTGGAAAATCTCAGCTTGTCTTTTGGAAGCGTTCCTTTCACACAATGCAGACCCCAAGATCAACCTTCCATCACAGTAAAACGCCAGATGGAAAATCTCTCTCTCCTGAGAAAATCTGCTTTTTTATCTCTGTAGTTAACACTTTATTGCCAAAGGAAATGCATATATGTATGTCTTTATATCTGTATATCTCTCTTTAAAATCTGATAAGGAATTGGTGCTTTCCAAGTGCTGCTGTGGTTACTGCTGTATTAAAGTAGCTCCATGCTGCCTTTAGTGTTGGATGCACCTTAAAATAAACCCACAATTCAGATCACTATGAAAATGGGTTATTGGATTGTGTCATCAGAGTAACAGGAAAAGGGCAATTGGGCATGTGATATATGTCATGGCACTGATCAAAAACAGAAATCTTTAAATGTTCCTATTCCTATCATGTGTTTTACATGTCTAAGTAAAAAATATTTTTAGAACCAATGAATAAATGGAACTTTGGGGATGATACATTTGTCAGCATCTGCACCATTATTCCATCATTTGTTACTCTAGATATGAGCATTTGCCACATACAAGTAAATTCTATCTAATATATAAGCAAAGCCATTCAGAGAGAAGCTTACATTTACAGCGTTTAGCAGACACTCTTATCCAGAGGGACATACATCAGTGCTCAAGTAGTGTTCTTCAACTAAAATGCTCAATTTAAATCAACATCTGCTATTCAGGCAAGTTAATGCCAGCTAGGTTACACACCTAAACTACACCTGTCGAAGAGAAGTCAGAGATTAAGGCAAAACTAAGGTAGGCATGGAGTATAAGTGCCCATTTTATTTTTTAATTCAATGAATATAGGGAAGAAAAATGAATAAACAAGAGGCCTAGCTTACTTATTTACCGTTCAAAATAACCAGGGAAAGTACTTGCATGTACGTGCATGTACTGGGACTTGAATCTTTATAAATTAATGGCAAGTCTAGATAGAAAAAGATTCTATAGGGCATTGCATGAACCTCATTACACTGAAAGGATATAAAATATACATGTTTCAGGCCCAAACCTTTTCTAAAAGCTATTGTAAAAAAATGTCACTGGCACCAGGCAACGTTTTCATAACCATTTCATGTAAAGCCATCTAGTGCTCACCACTGCTCTGAACAGTGCCGGCCCTGTAATTTTCTCTAGAATGAAGCATTTCACATGAAACCACTCTGAATGATTTTATATCTTAACCATTTAATCATAGAACATTTTGAATAAAAACACTGAAATGTTCATTACAAGGCAACACTAAATGCTTGTATTTATTAACCTTTAATAAGGTTTAATCCATTCAAGCCTGAACATATTTATCTCACTTTCATATATTTTACTGTGTTCTGTAATGCCTTGTCCTGTGTATTCGCTGTATTGTTTTTATTGTTGAGATTGGAACCTAGCTTTACACTGTGCATTAGCTGTATTACAATGTAATATGTTTACCACATGCCTTCTTTAATTACACCCTTTTTAAGAGCTGGAAACACAGGCCATGCCTTGTATTTTGCACTGAGGTTCTGGAGGAAGGTTTTTTGGTTCCACTGTATGCTTGTATAGGGATGGGATGGCAAGTTCCTCTTGACTCTTGACTAGCCCAGAGAAGATACACTATATAGACCCAAAGTATTGGGACACAGCTGTTTTCAGAGTTTGGGTTAGGCCCCTTATTTCCGGTGAATTCTTAATGCTTCAGCATATCAAGACATTTTGAGCAACGGCATGCTTCAAACTTTGTGGTCACAGTTTAGGGAAGGCCATTTTCTATTCCAGCATGACATGTACATGAGTGCACAAAGCGAGCTCCATAAAGACGCGGCTGGATGAGTTTGTGGTGGAAAAACTTGACTAGCCTGCACAGAGCCCTGACCTCAACCCCATCCAACCTTTGGGATGAACTGGAATGGATATTGCGAGTCAGGCCTTCTCCTCCAACATCAGTTGGATGACCTCATAATTGCTCTACAGAATGAAGAGACACAGAAACTCCAAAATCTTGTGGAAAGCCTTCCAAGAAGAGTGGAAGCTGTTGTAGCTGCAAAGGGGGACCAAGCCCATATTAAAGTCTATGTATTTGAATGCAATGTCATTAAAGTCTCTTTTGGTGTACTGGTCTGGGATCCCAATGTTTTTGTCCATATAGTCTCTATAGACCTCTAAACCCGGAAACTCTGGGACGAACATGGTATTTAGGCCAGTTCTAGGCCAATTGGACTAGGGTTGTTTATTGCCAAGTCAATGAGTCTTTTGGGGGAAATTACCAAGATGTAAGAACTGACAAAGCCTAAATGAAAAGAATCGGAGCCTCCCTTAATTACCAAAAATCTAATTAACTTTCTTTCCGTCTGCATGGAGATTAGCAAAGCAGTTTATTAATTTATTTATTCAATGCGCCTCATTTTAAGGAAGTGGGATTTCTTATCAACATTTTCATTAATCAGGCATTCAGACAAAACCCTTTGTTTTAAGCCACCTCACTGGCTGGTGCAGATACACTAATATCAAACATGGCTTTCAAGCAAAAAGGTAGCATTAAGGGTGGGCGTGGAACTACACTGGTCAGCTATACGTTCCTCTTGATTAATTCATATTGGACATGATTAAAATAGATGAGGGCAGCGTGTTTGCAGAAGTCCACACACCAGTGACTCCTAGAGCATAACGTTTTCCTAGTTACACTACAACTGCCAAGAATAAATTAAATATACTTGTTTTGCACAGTGAGCAACATAAAACCCAACACAATTATGCCTGTCATTCCCAAACTAAGGAAATGTCACTTATTTTTAATGCTGCAAAGAAAATGCAGTAGGTGATGGAAATGTATGTTTTCTTCCGAGACAGAGAACAATAAAATGAGCATTATGGACAAATCGCACTCTACAGATTTGTGTTGTTATATCTTCAGAGGTTCTCCACCTTGACAGAAGAAAGCTTAACACATAACAACAAACTGGGTGTCTCCAACAGTTTGATCTTCTTTTTAATTTATAAGACTTTTGATTTGGTAGAATCAAATTTGCTATTTTTATAGACTGATGAACTGACAAGTGAACTGGACAAGTTTGCGTCTCATGTCATTACTGGCTTCTTTAGCCCTTATTCTGTGGTCTTTATAGTTCATCAGTTATTGTAAACATAGTTGTCCATAATCAGTACAATGTTGGGTTATAGCATGTTATGTTTATGTTTAGGTTTTTCTGCATTTTTTGAGTATTTATTATGATGTTATGTTTATGTTTAGGTTTTTCTGCATTTTTTGAGTATTTATTATGACTTCTTTTGATGTACATCAGTCCAGTCTGGATTTCTGATATAAAGGAAAACAGGTGAGTGTCACCTAAGTGTTTTCTATTCTACACCAATATTCATGCAGTTTTTCCATCAGGTGAGCGTTTGCACCAAAGCAGAGTTTGTGTATCTTAAATGCCCATTCATTACATCACTGATTAATATATCTATTATGTGGACCTCTGATGGCAACCACACATAGGAGAGCATACCAGTAATCGAAAGTAAAACACATCTGTTTTGGTTATAATTGGAATTTTACATACACAACAATACTCTTAAAAATAAAAATGCCTAAAGAGTTATTAGGAGAGGCCTTGGAGAACCTTTGTGCTGGCTGGTGTTCTGTCGTAGGTAACATTTGTGCCTTTCAAGCAGGAGAGCAGGGTTCGATTTCTCCCCTGGGGGACACCACACTACACCGATAAAAGTCTTTAGGCAAGTCTTTGGGTAAGTCGCTTTGAATAAAAGCATCTGTCAAATTATGTAAATGTGAGAGAAGAAATGCCGCTTTTGGTTCTCAAAAGGATCTTTTAGTAAACTCTTATTCAAGGAACCACTGTTAACATGACATTAAAGCAAAAGGAGCCTTTCTGAAGTTTAAACAACCTCCACTAAATGCAAAAGTTCTGCATCAATTAAAGGTTTTTGCTAGGATGTACAAGCCAAGAAACCTTTGGGATTTGCAAGCAGCCACCAGCACTTTTGCACCTCATTCCGTCACATGCCGTAAACGTAAACATTAAACATTAAATGAAGCGATATGTCTACTTCTTGTATGCTTAGTAGTGACACAGTTAGCCACTGACCATGTAATATTGATGCACTTTCACTCTTAAAAATAAAGGTGCCAAACAAACAGGGTCTCTCACACCCCAAGGTTGAGAATGTTTTAGTGCACTGCACAGTGCTGCACCGTGGGCTGTGCAAGCTGGGTTTGATTCTCTCTGTTTGGCCAGAAGACTGAGAATCTGTATGGCTCAGATGCTTTGTGTAGGGCTAAAATGAGTCTCAACACAAAGGGAGCTGAGGAGACCATCATGTCCACCACTGCTGGCCATACGATTGGAAGGAAGATAATGGTCTGAAAACTATGAGGAGGAAAAAGTTGAAACCCATTAAGAACCCATTCCCCAGCTAGCACAGCTGCAGTCATTGGGCTAGCAGCCTGAAGCTCATAACCACCGCTGCTCTTACAGCAGTTTTCTTTTGCTCTCTCTTTCTTTGGGCTATGGGTAACATGAGAATGGTTCTGACAAAAGCAAGATCTTTACAAAGCGCACAACTGTGTGCTCAGCCATTTTCTCACAGAATAAAGCATGATTCAGCTTTGCACTCTCTTTCCCAAGAGTCATTTTCACACATTTGTTCTTCTCAAGTAGTTTGAAATGCACACTGGTGTGCAAAGGGGCAGCACATAGCCATGTGTTTTTTGTAGTGGGCAGTCAAAAGATCATGCTGTTTTTTGTAGTTTATCATGACTGCACACATTGTTGTAGCTATGAGTGGGGGGGGGGGGGGTTGCACGCAGTATGAAATCACAAATTAGGTATGCATTTGCGCTGTGAAGACTGAAAACTGGTGCGTATTTTGCATACCACTTACCTCTATATGTGCTTGTGTACCACTTATGTCAACCCCTGTTTATGTGCTATTATCCAGTTACCATTTCGGAGATGAGATTTTGTTATGACAGCAATAATATATTGTCAATGAACCAAAAACATCAGATTTTACATTTTAAATACATTCTATTTTCACACCTTACAAAAATGCATGTGATGAATACACTTTGCATGACTTAGCCAATGGAAGTTTGGCTGCGGCAACTAGTCAGTAATTTGTGACTGCTCGAGTGTGTTTATGCACTGGACAATAATATATTATAAAAGGGCACACATCACATTATAGGCTTCAAATGTGTGGGTGATAAACATTTACAGCACTAAAGTGAATCATGCCTATGGGGTAATTACACTGAGCACAGCAGCGGGCCTGGATCCAAAGTACAGAAAAGTGTATATGTTTGTCAGAAATAGAATATCTTCCAATAATTAATGTTTATCCATTCTTGGAAATGTGCACTTTGGGAATGTATAGTTCTATGAGTTTTTTGTATTTATGCTAGCTGTTGTATGAAATTCATATTAGTTAGACCCTCCACCTCTACGGACAGCTTAGCGTTACCTACTGCGCATTAAATTATTAATGTATATGCAGTGGGACCGCATTTTGGCCCCTGTGGAAATATTTTAGTGTTTTATGACTTTTCCAGGCAGGCCGGATTTCAGTCCTACCCACCGCAATAACTTAAGCTCATGTTTTCTTTCTTTCATTTCTTCCTTTCTTTCAATTTTCTCAGTAGATTCACGGGAGTTCATTTTTAGAATAATTCATGGAGTGTTGCTTGCTTTGGAACCTGCAGTTCCTGGTGAAGGAATGTTTGCCGTGTCACTGGATGAGGAAAACACAATAGTTGACAGTACCATGTGACATTACCATGCATTAAAGTGTGTTTCAGTTGACCTACCCATGCTCAGAGCACAAATATGTTATTTTGTGGCTGCTGTTGAAAGACTGAACATGCTCTAAACAACATTACATAAATCTCACTGAAGGAGCAACTGCAGCAACATCATTTTGGATTATTAATTATCTGATTACTATTATTTATCTGAAGTAATCTGATACACTTTTAGGTGATGTGGTTTCTCTTAGTCAGCTTCTTCATACATTGAATAGGATATTTGTCAGTGTTCTGTCAGGAGTGTCCAACCTTACAAAAGTAAGATAATTGGCCAAACATGGACTTTGCCACTATTAGTGGCATCTTTTACACAATTCGTACTGAGTTATTACCACTTCCCCTTTCTTGGTAATCAGCTTGGGTCTTAAATGCCACTCTTTTAAAACAAAAAGCCCATAAACAGTCAATTTGACACCTCACATCCCTGCAGTTTCAGCAGCCACTAAGTGCTAAAGAGATACTTCAGAGGTTGTTAAGATCGACTGCCTCTCCGCCTGTCGAATGGCATCTCTGTTGGCCTGGGCTAAATGGGCTCACCGTCAGAGCCGCAGCCCAAAGTTAACAGAGTCTTCAGGCTTCATCTGCTTGAGCTGTAAACTTGATTACCTTTGATGCTCCGATGGTGCCAGCAAACTCCCACCTTCTCTCGAGCAGACAGCCAGACAGATTGGCCGGAGCTCTACTCTTTGGAGGTGTGGAAATGAGCAACTGCCAGGTTTTGGGGTGGGGGGTAAATAAACACCAATCTCCAATTAGCAACTTAGCCACTACTCAAAAGCATTTTGCTCCCTGCTCTTTGCTAGTGTGGAAGGTCCTGTAAAATGGTAAATTGCCATCATATGGCAGAACAGCTCTTTATATTGCGTTTTCCCCAGTTTGTGTTGATGCTCGAGGTGTCAGATGTCATGCTGAGCTTTGTTTGGTGTTCCTGTGTCATGTAGAACCAAAGTTAGTGTGATTAAAAAAACATGTAATAATAATACTAATAATAATAATAATAATAATAACCACTACTGAGGTTTTAAAAATTGCATCACATGCAAATGCCCTTTAAAGTACAAAAATGCTTATGCAATGACTGCACAGAACACAGAGCCACAAAGACAAGAATAATATAAAATATATTATAAATACAAAGTCAAAGTAAAAAAAATTCTCCAGAAAATACTCTGTGCTATGAACACTATGCTATATACGATCACAGAAACAGCTTAAGTCAGATGAGCAGAATAAACATAACTGAAGATTCACAGTTATGTTTACAGAATCACAGTCCTTTCCAACTGACTTATCCTCTAAACTGACAGTTTTTTATTTTAGCCAGCTAGCAAACCTGCTATGGAAGCTACAGGCCAGCCAAGTTTTCATGTCTTTGAACTTTTTACTGTAGAAGGTTTTTGTTCTTTCAGTCTGAAGGATGTTTAATGATAGTGAAAGTCTTGTCATTAAAGGCATTTCAATCCTGTTAGATTTTCTGAGGGTTTTACAAGCAATGGCTAAAGCTAATATTGAGACTAAACTAAATCCTCTGCTGAAGACTCCAGACTCGACTCACACTCTGGGACTTGACACAAACTTTTGTGACCATCCATTCTCGATCATACATTGTCTCCTTTTTACGTTTGTGATATTATGATGTCATGGTGCATTGTTACACTTTGAAATAAAAAAATACTGATACTGAAGTGCTTTAAATGTCAAGTTTTTATCGTCAAATTTTTATTGTCATTTCTACCACATACACAGTACGTAGTAAAAACGAAACAATGTTCCTCCAGGACCATGGTGCAGCACAAGTGCTAACAGGCCAGAGCAACAATACAACTAAACAAGACAAGACAAGACAACGTTCAGTGCAAATGGACAAATGTGGATCAGTTTTACATGAATGAAACATATTAAATGAAACATATTGGAATCACTTTACTCTGCTGAATAACATTGACATACTGTCATACACTCATTAGTTGTCATGACAGGTTATGACCACTAAGATAACAGTGCCATGTTAGCATTAACACAAATTCACATTTGAGTCTAATGTACCAATCAAAGGTCCAGACCAAGAGCCATTTAGAAACCTTTTCTTTTTTGAGAGTGTGTTTAATTTAAAAGTGTCTTAATGTGGGATTTAAGAGTTTAATACGTTGATGTTGACTGTTCCTTTCCTTTTTGCTTCTTTCAGACAGTTTATTCTTGTAGCTTAGCCACACTCAGGTTGTGAAGCCTTTGTTACAGGAAACAATGCATTTTATTTGTTGATTTCATGCCCCATTCTGAAGAAAATGGCCTTGAAAGATGAAATACTTTTTAATTTCCATGGTTGCTCTGATTCCCTATTCACTCTTCATTCCCCATGCACTCTTTGTCTGTTTTGACAGTGTCTCACTTTAACATCTGTTCACTGGCTGCTCCAGGCTTTACATTGGCCTGACAATCACATTTTCTTGCAAATGTCTAATTTAGAGAAGTCACTGTGAATGTGCTGTGAATGAGTGGAATACAGAGCAAACATTAACACTTCGATCTCAGAGTGTATTAGTAAAATCTGATTTCAACAAATAAAAACGTTGCGAAACAGTTTGTTCTACTGGTGTTTAATGGTGTGTGTTCTCCTACACGCTCGCCGGACCCCCTCCCTCTGCGGGTTTTCCACACCCACTTGTGGGTGGAGACTATCCTGAAAGTTCTCCTGATCTTATGTTTGTTCTGTTTGTTTCTAAGACCTAAAATGAAATAAATATGGGCATTTTCTGACTATGATGCCTTTTTTTTAATCCCAGTAGTGTTTATTATTATTACATGTTTTTTTTTAATTACAGTAACTTTGGTTCTGCGTGACACAGGAACACCAAACAAAGCTCAGCATGACATCTAGCACCTCAAGCATCAACACAAACGGGGAACTTCCATATAAGGAGTTGTTTTGCCATATGATGACGATTTACCATTTGTTGTACTGCCAGCACAGGGTTGTATGGGCTCCGTATTAAGAAATGTTTTTTGTTTGCAAACGTGTGGCAGACGGCAGAAGTAGTGGGGGCATTGTGAGTCATTGCGAGGAAGCAATGCACACACATTCACACTTTCCCTCTCTTTCTCTCTCTCTAACCAAAAGTCTCTCAGTCTTGCTCCTTGTTCTGCTAATTGGCTTGATATTTAGCTGACCTGAATGCAGATTTCATTTCCAAATGATTCCTCCCAAAAAACTTAAATAACACTGTCACACCATCACATCTGACCAAACACAGGCTGGGATTATTCCAAGCATTAGCACATAGTTTGAAAAATTATCTTTACGCCCAAAGACATTCTTAGCCAAACTAATTGAAGGTGCCTAAGTGAAAAGTTGAGCTACTTCAGAGACGGTTTTCTGATATTTTTAATCCTTCATGCTGTTTCTACATCCCCCAAATAGACAGCGCTGACTTTTTTTTCCCATATTGTCTTTACTTATGTATATTCCAGAAATTCTCCTCTCATCAATTTTTGATGCGGTCTAATATGGGCACAGTGTATATGTTTCATTTTCATACCTGATTGAGGCCATAAGCAATTCATTTTTCAGAGGACATCTAGGTCCATTAAAGAGTGTGGTATAATCATCTTCCGTTATTCAAGCAGTAACCAAGGGTGGTTAATATATAGTATGACTAGTTCATTGGATCGTCCATCTTTCCTACCCTCAAGTCTTATCTAAATATTTTTTTTCAACTGCTTTTTACATGAACGGTTTATGAAGAATGGGCTAATAGAAACACTCCAAGTTTGCTTGGAATAAAATTCTTCCATCAACACAAAGTTTTAATGTTTCCCATCTTTTAGGTCTGTTTAAGACAGGCAGCTTTAATTCCGTTTTTTAGTACATCTTATTTGAGCAGGGGTGATTTTCTGCAGTTTGGCTGGCAAAAAGCCACAGAAAATGGGTCTTTTTTCAATCGAATTCAAGCCACATTTGTAAATGGATTTAAATCCTATTTCAGAGCAGGTTTCCAGATGTGCAAGTTCTTGACCAGTCAGTTCAACCGAGCAGGTCCGATTTCATGTTTGTTTTTTTTTACACTGCTATTGTAGCTCAAACAGAATGAAAACTGCTACCAAACGTGCATTGTTAAATACGTGATATATTTTACTTTGTTGCACTAATATTAGTCATTTAGGAACAGTGCACGTCAAGATCTAAGCTCACAGTTGTGACTGGTTCACTAACTTTTACCCTTCACTGGTCAGTAATGTGACTACAGTCTGACTGTGCACTTATGACTTAATATTAAGTCTAAAAATATCAAGTCTGAAAATCAGGTACAAATCCAGGAAACACTAGCATTTTTTTCTCGAAGAAGCAGAATACATACAGTGCCCGTCAAAAGTTGACCCACTCATACACTGTTGAAAAGAACATTTAGGCCAACTTAAAATTTGTAGTTCTTTGACAACAGAATGCAACATCTATATAATAACGTACTTCTAAAAGTACAGTTTACTTAAAATATCAGGGCTGTTTGGAAACTTTTTAAGGTTAAAATATTATTTTATATGGAATTCAACGGTAAGTGAAAGGAGATCAACAACTTTCTTCTACTTCAAAATCTTCAGCCTAGCATCCCCTGACATGTTTCTCCAACAGGACTGAAGAAGATACCAACATTGTGAGAATAGACAGTATATGTTGGGATATCTGACCATTACACCAACTGGGACAACTCAAATCCATAGACTTTAATATGGAGTTGGTCCTCCTTTGCAGCTATAACAGCTTCCACTCTTCTTGGAAGGCTTTCCACAAGATTTTGGAATTTCTGTGCATAAGCTTTTAGATCAAAATGTGAATTTGAAGACTGCACATTCAGTCAGGTGATAGAGCTTAATGCTAACACATCAGTGATGATTGCTGACCTTAAAAGCATGGGATAATTATACCTGAATTATTGCTCAGTGGATACATCAATCCAGAACACGTTTTTGTTTGGAACCCCCCCCCCCCCTTTTTTTTTTTTTTTTTTTACATTTTTGTCACATTTTCTTAATCATTTGAACAATGATGCACAGTTGAGACTGCAGACTCAAAGCAGTTGATATGGAAGGTAAATTAATGCTAATGGCATTCATCTAGTTAGTTATGTAATTGTACAGTTACATTTAAATAACGTTCATAAAATAGCAGTAATTACCTTCTAAAGGTTAAGCAGAGGTGGATCAGGGTGAAGCAGCAGACAGAAGACACCCAGCAAGCTGACAAACAGAAGACAAGCAGCTGCAGCTGACGGAATCTGTGCATGATGTGTCAGCAGGGTAAAATAATCTCTTTGAAAATATATGCTGTATTTTTCTTTCTGCTTATTTTACTCCAGATTTAGTTCTTTATGCACAGTTGCTTGGTGTGCCAGTTTCACAAGTTCCAGTTCTCCCAGCTGGAGGGCTGGTGCATTCCGCTTTGAGACAAAAGTTATAAACTCAAATTCTTTAACACCTGTTCTGTTCTACACACCAACCAGGATGAAAAAGAAACAGAGCATTAACCAAAAAGTATAATAACACTGACAATAATACTAATACTAATGGAAGAAGAAGAAGAAGAAGCTTTAATTGTCATTGCATAAAATACATGGTATCAAACACAACGAAATTTAGTGTTGCCACTCTTGGTCAGTGCTTCAAGACTAATATAGATTAAAAAAATAACTAAGTAACAGACAGGTGAGACCCTTCCATTCTACTCACTCACTCACTCACCCACTCTCTTCTCAGCCCCGAGGGCAGCCCACCCTCTCTCACTCATACACTCCCCCCCAAACTATTCACTACTCCCCTCTCCCAAAAACATTTGTCCCTACCCCCCAGACAAAACAAGACAAAACAAGACACTCCCCTGCACAAGGGTATAACTCCGTAGCAGACATAGCAGACTGTGGTGGTTGGGGTGGCCAGTGTCTGCAGAGAGATTTTGCCTTTGTTAAGTGAACATAAGGCCCAGGGAAAGAGGGCAGAGTCTTTGAGAATGGACCTGGACTTGGAGAGGCAGCAGGAGTCAGCGAGCTCTTCCAGGGGGGGCTGAGGGCGGCCTATGGTCTTTTGGGCCGTGTTAATGACTCTCTGCAGGGCCTTCCTGTCTGCTGCCGAGCATCCTGCATACCACACTGTGATGCTGAAGGTAAGTATGCTTTCGATGACTGACCGGTAGAAGGACACCAGCAGCTTCTGTTCCAGATGGTTTTCCCTGAGAATTCTCAGGAAGTGCAGACACTACTGTGCCTTCTTGGTTATTGCTTTAGTTTTGGTGGCCCAAGTGAGATCTTCGGAGATGTGTACCCCTAGGAATTTAAATGACACCACCCTCTCAATGCAGTCCCCATTGTGGTTTAGTAGGGCATGGGCAGTGCGTTTGCGACTGAAGTCTATGATGATTTCCTTGGTTTTTATTGTATTAAGAAGTAAATTGCGCACCAAGATGCAAATGACTGCACCTTATCTCTGTATGGTGTCTCATCGCCCCCTGAAATGAGACCTACCACTGTGGTATCATCTGCGAACTTTATGATGAGGTTGGAGGGGTGGGTGGGGGAACAATCTAATTTGTATGCACACACAGCCTTGGGGGGAACCAGTGCTGAGTGTGAGCAAAGGGGAAAGATGGTGACCGAGTCTCACTTGTTGTGGCCTATTGGAGAGGAAGTCTTTAATCCAGGCGCAGGTGTAGGGGGGGAGGCGTAAGTCCAGGAGTTTTTTTAATCAGAATGTCTGGGTTTATTGTATTGAAGGCTGAGCTGAAATCTATGAAGAGCAGTCTTGCATAGTTACCCGGATGGTCGAGGTGGCTCAGCGTTGCATGGAGGGTGATGGCGATGGCGTCCTCGGTGGAACGGTTTGCTCTGTAGGCTAACTGGTGGAGGTCGAATTGTGGAGGTAGGTAGTCTTTGATGTGCTGGGCAACCAGCTGTTTCAGGCATTTCATTGCCACAGATGCTGGCAGATGTTTTTGGAATTGGAATGATGGTGGAGGATTTCCAGCAGGACGGGATGATAGCTTGGGACAAGGAGATGTTGAAGATCTTGG
>JBBIGA010000132.1:7991713-8003261 GCA_037576975.1 Alestes dentex | reverse complement strand
CCTCCGTCCAAACGGCTCATTTTGAAAGGGCCTGAAACTGTGAAGAATAAAGCTGGTGATATCTCTTTATGTGAGAGCAAAGAACTTCATGAACATGTTTTGTACAGCCCATAGACCCATTATAACTAAAGTGAGTTTTGCATAATATGTCCCCTTTAAAGTCTGTGTCTTTGAATGGAGTGTTATATAAGTCCCTGTTGGTGTAATGGTAATGCATCTCAATACTTTTGTCTATATAGTGTATAAACTGTGTAGTAACTCTTACATTTTGAAACGTTAACAGTATTATGTACATCCTCTATTATGTAAGAAAACGTAGGTTTTAGGAAAACTTGGTTTTACATTTAAATGGGTTGTTAAAAGTAATGATGTTCTTTGCTTTAAAGGGCCCATATAATGTCTCTTGTACTTCATGTGCATGATTAGTAGCTGTGTGATGTGACTTGCATAGTCTGAGCAGATTACAAATAAACCAGTGAAGTGTGAGCATGCCAAACTGCCTTCATCACACTGCAAAGAAGGTAAGTAAAAAGCTGATGAAGCATTACTGTGTGCTTCCCAGCAAGATGAAGCAAACCAGCAGCAATCACTTTCGCAATAAACATGCAAGCATACCCAACACACTCACATCGCTCGCCTAGGTGTTATTTGGCGCTGTAACAGCTCTGTGAAGCTCTTGTTCAGCCGAACATTCCCCACTCCCCTTACCCCTGCTGTCATGGGAATTGACGCCTGGGAGAAGAGAAAAATAATGATTTGATGTTGGGAGCAATTGAGACAGTTGTCTGTGCCTATCTCCTGCCATCACCGGGCCGCTCGGCTTGCAGCGACACAGACAGCCAATCGATGATTGAGGGGGCATCATCCATCAAGCGCAATGCTATCAAGCTTCTCGTTAGCGGAATTATTGAACCATATTGCAGCTTGAGTTTGTCAAATGTCGGCATGATTTGAATAATGTGCTCTCTGTGCCGAGCCTGATCTTTGCATTCATTTCCTAAGGTAGACGAAGAGTGACGGGATTCCACAATACAATAATAATTAATATACATGGCTTTAATAAAAACAAAACAAGTAAATAAGTAATACACGCGGCACTAAAATGTACCAACGTTCAATAGACAAATAATCATGATAAAAAAATTTGATTTTTTTTCCAAAATTAATACAGGATTCACATTAATACAGAATTCAGTGATTAAAAGCCAGGCCTAACTGTTAATTTGTGATTGGTGGAGATTGGATGATAGCCAGGCAGTCATTTCAGTTCTTCTCTTCAGAGTGTAAAAACCTCAGCATACATGCCAGTAAAGTTGTGCTTAGCTATCTGGCCAGCTTGCATTACCTTTGTGAAGTCTTAACAAACTGTAGAAAGTGGCCATTCTTGTTTACATTCTAATGGACATGGTCATGTATTAGCCTAATACTTATTGACTTCTTCATCATCAAGAAGTACATGTTCTGTAAACACTAGTATAAAGACCAGTAAATACCAGTGTAATGTTTGTGCACTGAGTGGGTTCACTTGTTCAAAGAAATGTAAACATGTGCTTTCACACATCCATGTGCCTGTCATGTTAGAAATCCATTGCCTGCAGTTTTTGAAGGGATTCCAGTTGTAGCTATCTTTCATCCTCCATCATTCCTCCATCTCTCTCTCTCTCTCTCTCTCTCTTTTTCTCTTCTTGTAATCATCACACGTCCACACATCATGGCCCACAACTGTCTCAGTCTCTTTTACGGTGGCCATCTGTCTCCTGGAATGTGACGGCCTAAATCCTTTAATGATGCCCCAGCTTACCCATCTCCCTCCTCAAACCTCCTTTAAGCCTTTACAATCAATTAAGCATGATGGCGCCACACCGTCATGGCCGCCTGCATGAAACTCATTCTAGGTAAAAATGTGCAGACGTCTGAAACGAAACCACAAGTTTGGATATCTGGAAGAGTGCAAGCAATCTCGATCTTATGGCCCAAACTCTGGGCTGATTGAATACGCAAGAGTGCTGCAAACTACCATCAACCCGAGACAGAAACAGTCATTTAGCATGGCCATTTCAGCCAGCATAGCCTCATAACAGACCACCCAGGGAGCGACAAATGGCTCAAAGAAAATATATGGAGGGGGTGTGGAGAACAAATACCTTTACACTCTAACAGTTAAGGGGAATGGGGACCTAAGAGGAGGAGAAAATTGCCCAGGTGCCTTGACTAATGTAGGCTTTACAAACCCCATCATAACAATGCAGTTGGACATCAGAGCCACATCAAGTTGAAGAGTAGCATGCAGAATGCCCAAACAGGGTGTTATGGCCTACATAAAAAAGAGAAGGAGATCCTGAAAAAAATATGAAATGAATGGTTCAGTGAAAAATTTTGACTGTTCTCAATGTATCCCAGGTTCAGCTGATCAGTTTAAATTTTGCTTCTGTAGTTTAGAACTGGAGCTGTAAGGCTAAAGTAGTAAACAAACTCTGAGTCAACAGTCTCAAATTGTTTTCATAAATACATACCAACAAAACATCTCTTGACTTGCTCAAACTGCATCCAACACACAGTCAAGTTTGGTTCATTTTTAAAACTCACAAATGGTCCAAATAAATTACAATGAAGAGCTGGGTGCGGTTTGAATGGGCTGAGAGAAGTTTGGAGCTTGTATTTGCAGAGAGGATTTGGGTGACTATTGATTTCTATTGTTTGTTGTCTACATTAGTCTCAATTGTAAGAAGCAAAAGAGCAATGTACAAACCAATATGACATGAAATAAAACTTTCCTCATTTTATGAAACAATTATGTAAGCTGTTTCAAGTACAATATGTAAACAGTTTTGAGTGACTTTATCTATTATTTGGTCTTTTTTTAGCCTATTTTGTGTCATTGCGTGTCATGGAGACATCAAGACTAATTTCAGCCTAATTACATGGGAGTGAACACACTGACACACATAGAAAAGACAATCCCATCCAAATATTCTTCACCTCATTTGGGAGAAAACACAAATACAAGTAAAATATGTCTGTGTTGTTCTGAAATGCTTATTTGTTGTTTCCAGTAATAAAGGTTGATTTGCTAAGTTTGCTATGCTGTGCCTTGCTAACAATTCAAAGTAAGCTAGCTCTCTGTTTTATTTGAAAATAAGATCCAATTCACTGGCAGAAGACTATAATCTAATATTATTTAATAAATACAATCTGTAAATAGCCATAAAATGTCCTCTTGGAATTCTAAAGTTCTATCTGCATCCTGAGTGGTTGTGCGATCCTTTTCGAAAACTGATATATGGAACAAGTTTCTTCAATACATGAGAATTACAGACACCCTGTTTTCTAAATGTACAACATCAAAACTTTAAAACAGGAATGATCTCTCTCACTCTGTGTCTCTGTTGTTTTGTCCTTCACAGGGCTGCTTTTTACTTTACTATATTTGAAGGGCCTGTTTTTCTCTTTACCTTGAGTAAAGAAGTTGAGTCGGTACTTAAACTTTTAACATTCTTTTTAATACAAGTATTTGTACTTCTACTTGAGTGAAGAATGTTCGTAATTTTGCTACCTCTGGCCTTTTGCATATATCGGACTTAAAGACGCAGTAACGTAAATAGTGAGATTTGGGCCTAGTCACTGAGCCAAAAAAAGGCAGTATCCTATTAAAAGTATTCCTTAATTTTGTGCAAAGCTGCAAGATAACCATGTGTTTGCTGAGCAGTACTCCACCTTGTTTAGCAGATACACTCTCCTAAGTGATCTTTGATTGGTTATTTTGTTTGTCGATTAAATGGCCTTCTTCAATCAGTGACGGGTTCTTACCTGGTTATTAGCCTTGATTTGTTGGCTGTTGCCCACAGTGACAGCTAGTGGACTAATTTACCTGATTGGTCTATGGAACCTCAAACACAGAATATACCAGGTTTGGAATATTCCATAAAAAAGTGAAAGCAGCTTTTTTCTCTTTTTATTTTCCCAATAGACAAAAAAAAAAAAAAAAACACTTGCACGTGCCCAGCATTGTACACGAGCCCACTTAGTCGCCTGCAGTAAGGCAGAGCACTGATCGTAATGATGTTTCTCTTATTATTTTCCTTTCTTGAGGATCCTTCACCTCAATAAAATAGCACTTTGCGGCAACAAGTATTTCCCCACTCAACCGATCATGTCCAAGAATTCCCATTCACGCATGGTTGGATTTCAGCTAACTCGGCCTGTGTGCAAGCGCTCCTGAGCAAAAACGCAACCCTTTCCCCTCATTTGTCTAATGCATTGGCATTCTCCCTATTATTAACACAGGTCAGTACTTCAAAGAGGCGCTGCATGTCCATTACTGGCTGGATTGGATGAGATCATTTAAAACAAATAAGTGAGAGGATGTCAGGATGTTGCCGTTTGAAGAGATAAAAGGCACTTATAACCCTTTGCATGCTTTCAGCTCTTTAGCCCAAAGCCCCTGAGGGCCATTCGCAGCCCACTACAGTAAAAAGCTGCCCAAGCGGTCAGCCAGTCACGTGATGGGCGGGAAAGAGTTTGCAGTTGCAGCATAATGGCGTCTAACAGCTATGAAGGGAAGCATTCAAGTTTTGTGTAAGAATGTGATAAATGCAAACCCGCTTATTATGACAAGTTATAAATACTCATAATGCAGAATGAACTAAAGAAACACAGTCTTTCTTGTTATTGCCCCATGACAACATGTATTAACTGGAGCTTTTTCATTCTGACCACTGCAGGCAGGTTTATAATGGGCTTGCCATAGTTGGTTCAACCTTCAGGTGAAGGAAGCAAGCAAAACTGATCATACCCTCTTAAAAAAAGAAATGTTCCTAAATGGTTCCCAGATGTATGATTCTGGGAAGAACTTTTAATTTGTTTATGTGGAGGATCCTGAAGCCTTAAAAGGGTCTTCACACTCATACAACTGATTTACAAGAATGGTTCTTTGGATAAATAGGTCCTTTAGGGAGCCAAAAGTGGTCCTTGTTGGTGGTGCAGCCTTTAGACGTTGTTTACTGTGCCTTGTTCAACTTGCTATCAGCGAGCAGTGTTTTTAGACTTTATAAAGTGGGATCAAATTGCAGATGCATCTTTCTGAGACTGATTCTCAAACGTAATGGTTCAAAAATCGTCTACATCAAGAGTAAATTGCAAATGGCTTTGCTTTTGGCTGTTAAGTTAATTATGTGACTCTCTCATAGCACTCCAGCTGCTCTGGACCACAGAATAAATGTTTTTGGACAAACAAATGAGGTTTCAAAATCAAAAAGTTTGAAATGAAGAAAAGGTAAAAAAAAAAAAAAAAGTAAACAATGTCGGCTTTGTAGACACATGTTGATATTTACTTTGGATAAGCACAACCAGCATAAAACATCTCTTTTATTCCCAAGAGGAAAAAAAATGGATGGGCATGGAAGCAACCGAAACCATTGAAATCGAGTGCAGCTATAGGCTTTTGTTGCAGCAGATCATAAATAAGCGCACTGCTTAATGCAAAGCCTTTCATGCAGCACCCCAGCATTCAGAGGCACATATGCATAATCAGACAACTTTGCTGGGAATGTGCACAATCCTTTACCCCGCAATATAATGTCTGGTACTACTTAAGAAGATGGCATACTAGGAGAAAAACTGTTTGGCGGATCAAGAAACGTACATTAGCATTGCTACAGTCTTTATTCCACCTTCTGGGGGCGCAGGGGCTTAAGGGCTTAGGAGCTTAAAGTGTGAAGAACTTTCACATAATGTGAAGGTTCTTCCCCAATTTATGAGATCCAAGAACCTTTACATTATTAAGGTGATTGCATCTTCTTAAGTTCTGTTTATATTATTACTATTTTTATAGCTAGAATTCGGCACCTCTTCTCCTTCTAGTTTTTGAAATATTGTCATTATTCCAACATCAAAACGTCCGTTAATACCCAGTGTAGTGTGCATGCATTCAGATTTTTGATCAGTATTGATCATTTTTTGAGTTGCCCCTTTAGTACGCGGAGTACTAAAGCACAGGTCAGTGATGTGCATCACTGATGGTTGGCTAAGCATTCAGCCACCCTTAACCATAAATGTTTAGGTAAGAAATAGTGAGTTAGTGCCCCCTCAGTGGTTCAGTGTTCAGAAGCTGGGTACTGAATGAAGAAGATCAGAAGTTAGCCGATGGTGTGAGTAGATTTAAAAAAAAAAAAAATTGCCCATAAAACCAAAGATTAGGTATCTCCAGACACTGGGTTTATAGCAAGCACAC
This sequence comes from Alestes dentex, assembly GCA_037576975.1. Lineage (NCBI taxonomy): Eukaryota > Metazoa > Chordata > Actinopteri > Characiformes > Alestidae > Alestes > Alestes dentex. The sequence continues at coordinate 7,997,032 of JBBIGA010000132.1, read as the reverse complement.
AATTACTCTTTGCCTTTTTCATGCAAAAATGCATCTAGTTTGGATTGAGGTTCTTCACACACACATCTAATTTACAAAAATAATTCCTCTAACAACCTTCAGGGTTCCCTCTCTAACAGGGTTCTTCAGAGAGCCAAAAAAACTTCAGTGGTCAGGGGCATTTAACTGTTGTCCTGGATGGCTGGTGTTGGTGATTTACCACACTTGCTTCAACACTTGTTCATTCCTTGGTTTAGTGGGTTACTTTCAGCAGGCAAACTGTAATGGACACCAGTCCCATTGGACTAGAGCTAAACACCTGTGTTCTATAGCGTCACTAAAAATCCCTTTCTGGCACCATCTTTAAGACTGTGTACAACATTCAAAATTTATTTCAAGACCAAAGTACAGAACATCACAGCATAGCTACAAACAAAAGAGAAATAACTTCTCACTAATTCTTAGTGTTACTTTGAAAGAAAATCAGAAATCATAGTGCATTCTCCCTCCATATTGTGATGTATTTCTGTGAGGAGGGGCTCTGAATTACCTAAGCAGTTTCTTTTCATGGTAGCTGGGGTGGGGGAAGGAGAAGTTCAAACATGATATTAATGGAGCAATTTACTTTCCTCCGCCTGCTGGTACACGATGATGTAATCGAAACTTTCAGAGGTGGGCAAAAGTCATTACATTCTGATGGACAGCATTCATTTTGGCTTTTAAATGATGAATGCAGAATCATGATTAATTCAACCACAAACTAGAACTAAGGTCTAAAATAATCCAAAAATGAAAGTAATTTCTGTTCGACTTTTATTGTTTGTTTGTATTTTTTACATCTTACGGTTCTTAGAAGAGTGTCTTATACACCATTTCAAATGTACATTTACTGTGCTATGGTGGGGTTTTTTTCAGTACTGTGTTGAAAGTGTTCCACCTGGTTAGTTAGTGCTGCTAAATGTTGTGATGGGACATTTGTGTGAGCAGTAAACTTGGAGACACCTGTGATAACAGTGGGTCTAACAGTCTGAAGTGCTGCAGGTTTGTCTTCTCTTGTGAAGGGTAACAATGAGCCGGCCAGAAGAACAGAAGGGGGGTGGGAGGGATGAGGAGCTGCGAGAGTACTGAACCATTGAAATTTTCCAGCTCTCGTTACACGCTTCAGAGCGAAAGCGCAAACCCCCTAACCTCCTTTTAAATAAAGCTCTCTGAGAAAGATGATCAATCAAGTGGAGGTCCGCTGGAAATCCAAGGTGGCTAATGCTGCGAGGGGAACTGAGACCTTCTGAGACCTTTTGTGGCTGACAGAAGCTAAAGCCTGATATTGCCACTGGTTTTTGTCAACTTCAGTGGCTAAAGCTGGTCTTATCCCAAATCATCGGCTCTTTTTTGTAAGGAAGAGACGTCTCCAGATAATGATTTCTAAACCCCCCAAAAGTACAAAAGCCTATTGAATCCTATTTATGTGGCTGAAGTACGTGTATTGTGAACTTACAATTACACTGAATTTACACTGAATGATAAGCTGTTTGAACTGATTTTAAATAAATATTTGAGTGTCCAATATTGAGGTGGAAATACTTTGTTTCTCCAATAAATAAGCATAAACATTCAGACTTTATTCTTTCTTCACTACATTTTGAATCATGTTTTTTATTCCAATACATTTACACAGACCTTTCCCGTCAGTGTTGACAAACTTATATTAATCTAATTTAGCTATTTTTTTTAGCATTTATTTAAGTCTAATTAACATTCTTTACATCCATTAACTAATATTACGTAAATAAGTATACCGTATGTGTAAATCATGATTAAATGTAACTAAATGTTTAAGTGGATAGATACTGATGTATTACTGAAATACTTGAAGCATCTCCTACCAGTATTTTTTAGCATATAAAGTAAGCAATGTATTTATTCCTTAATTGTTTTATTTAACAAAAAAACAGTCTTGGTCCACAAGTCAAGAGCCAAATTTCCACTACCCTGACCCCAGCCAGGTTTATTTCCTGTGGGAACGGTGATGTTAGTGGCTCTTCTTCCACACACTATCCTCAAGAAAAAGGCAAGATTTGTGAAGCCTGATCTCCGCAGAGAGCAAAAAGTTCAATCTCAAATCACAGATATTTTACAACCTCAGGCATTTTGCACCGTCAAACCTGCCTTGATAACTTATTTAAACGAGAAGCAGCGGTGTATCTCACATCTTCTGAATGCATTCATGTTGCCTTGAGCTTTGAAATGAAAGGCCCACTCCGAATGTTGAGATGTAGCCCGCTTGAGAAAGGGAAGTCACCGTTGTGATAAATTAGTCCTAACACTGGCAGTGTTTTATCAGCTTCAGTGATCCTTTAAAATGAGCTCAAATGAAATGTTTAAAGATGGAGTATCTTCATCAATGGAACATCGTACATGGAGTGGACTAAAAAAACACCTGTTGTATGCTATCCAACTCACTGAAAGATGTCATCTTACCGTCAGAAACCGTGAGGAAATAGCATGCACATGAAAGCTCCTAGTTGAGACAAATCAGCGGGACATCCTGAATAAAAGCTGTGAACCCAACTGGCTGGGAAATAATTAATCAAGAATGAATGTATCCGCCGGTACGGCATCACTTTGAATTCTTCAGTTTTTCTCTGAGCACAAAAGAATTCTTTAACACGTAACCTTTACAGTATATATACATTGTAAAGATTGTGTATACCTACTGTAAAAAAGAGGTTGTTTAGTAAAGATGCATATGACAACACAAAGCATCATCTGAATGGTTCTTCTCCTTGTCAAATGCTTCTCTACGATGAAGAACCCCTTGTACATGAACCTCTTTAATCACATTAAAAGGGTTCCATACAGCAACAAAAAGTGTTGGACTGTAAAAATCTTATTAGTCTTCTGTAGAACCTCTTTTTTGGCAAGAGTGTGGAGGTTCTTTACATTTTAAAGAGGCTTTCAAGAGGTTTTACACTATTATTTAACTAGCCCATCTACTGGAACCAAATGTGATTTTTTTATGATAGTGCTCCAAAGAACCTTTTCTGACACTTTTATTTTTAAGAGGATAAGCCTGCTGGATTATATAAATAGACTTTAGATTTTAAAAAATGCACATGCACACATGCACTCATACAAAAACACTTGCATATACAGGCATGGGAAAAAAATAAGAGATCCCGTCATTTGTTTCTGGTTATTGCTTTTGTAATTTGTGGGTGTAAAATGTGCATGTCATTATTGTTTTATACACTATTGACCACACCTGATTCAAAATTCCAAACAAAAAAATGTTTGAAGAAAAATTAAATAAACAATTTATTATACCTTGGAAATGTTTAACTACAAAACACTCTTACATTCTTTTATAAACTGCAACAATTAAAATAGTGATGCTAAGAGCAGAGTGTGTGTGTGACTCTGTTTCATCCATCAGAAACTGAATCAGGAGTGAAGCTGCTGGAATACAGACCATAGAAAAGCTGCTCTACAAACACTACTGCACTCACAACACATATGGAGGCGTTTCTTATTTTTTACACAGCTCACACTGCAATAGCTCATAAAAGAATAGCAACCTGTGCATTATACACACACACTGCCGCAAATTGTACAAATGGTGAACAGAACAAAAGGGAAAATGGTCTCTTTTTTTCCATGGCTGCACAGTCTGTATAAAAATTAAATTGCAGTAGATTTGTTTTAGGGAACTTATACTGGAAGTCTACACTTTGATATGCCAAAGGAAGAGAATAGGACTGAAAAGTTTTGCCAATAACAGCTGGAATAGGTTTCAGCTTTGCTGTATAGTGGTCTTCCAGATGGAATTGTAACAGACTGACAAGGTGTCTTTCCTAAGGAATAAGATTTAGTCTCAGCAATGCCTTAAAAGACTGAGAGAGAGAGAGAGCGAGAGAGAGAGAGAGAGAGAGAGGGAGCGAGAGAGAGAGAGAGAGAGCGAGAGAGAGGGAGAGAGAGAGAGGGAGAGAGAGAGAGAGAGAGCGAGAGAGAGAGAGAGAGAGAGAAAGAGAGAAAGAGAGCGAGAGAGAGCGCGCGCGCGAGAGAGAGAGAGAAGGAATAGCTACCAGTCTACAGGTGATGAATGAAAGGTGTACAGCAGTGAGATGTTGAATTTTATCTCCCCTGAATGCTCAGACCCCTACACTTTTTTTTCTTTTTTCATTTCCTTTTGTTCTTGTTGTTCTCCAGTGATAACGGAGTGTTAAATTATGGACCCATCCAACCTTACACAGCCAGATAAGAGCACAACAGGAGTTCTTTAAACTCACACACACACAAATGCTGGTGTAGCAGAGCAAAAGTGAGTCTCGCCACAATGAGATAAGTGGTCTAATCTGCTCAGGGTGTGTGAAAAGAGAGGGCAGTGCTGTCAGACCATGAAGAAGTGTGTGTGTGTGTGTGTGTGTGTGTGTGTGTGTATGAGTAAGTGTCTGTGTGTGTGTGCAATCTTTTAGAGCAGCCAAAAAGGATCAAAAGGAATGGCTTTGCAGCTTTGGAGCTGGCATGTGAAGATGATAATCTGAGAATCAGTAACTCCCACCAAACTGACCCCAGGCCACCACAGATGGACCAAGTAGAGAAAGAAAGAAAAGGAAAAAAGAAAGAAAGAATGAAAGAAAGGACACAGTGGAAGATAAGGAACAGGGGAAGAAGATAAGGAACTGAAGGAGGAAAGGAAGGGTGTTATTTAAAAGATAGAGTAATAAACCCTTTAACTTTGGCTTTGCCTCCTTTAAAGGAGAATTCCACTATTTTTCAGAATTTCTTCATTATTGAGATGTAACCATTCATTTTATTTACTATCAAAACACACAAATGAACATAGACATATACATACATATACATTAGGGATGCACCGGATATTCGGCCACCGAAAATTTTCAACCGAAAATGGCAAAAAATGATTTTTTTTTTAACGCGACCAAAACAGTGATGACGCTATTATGATGCAACCGCAGCCGATATTTCTAAGACAGACACGCGGAAAGCCGTTTGTAAAGTGTGCAATGCCGAAATTTCTAGAGGGGGTGCATCCACAAAGACTTTCTCAACATTGGGATTCATTTATCATATAAAATCAAGACATCCCGATCGCCATTCAGAGTATGAAGCACAGAAGAGGCAAGACCCTTCAAACACACCCACTTGAAGGGCAGCTGGTAGCCTAGTGGTTAGGGCGTTCAACCTGCGATCTGGAAGTCGTGGGTTCGATTCCTAAGATTCCCACCTCTGAGGTACCCTGAGTAAGGTACCGTCCCCACACACTGCTCCCCGGGCGCTGTGTTCCTGACTGCCCCCTGCTTCACTTGGTGAATGGGTTTA
>JBBIGA010000132.1:7942738-7991613 GCA_037576975.1 Alestes dentex | reverse complement strand
ACATGCATACATACATATAGATATATATATATATATATATATATATATATATATATGTATGTGTGTGTGTGTGTGTGTGTACCTGCAGGCTCTTTTTCTTTTTAATGCCTTCCGAGGTATTTGCAAAGTGAGCTTGCTTTAATCCTTAATTGAGAGCACCTACAGCACCGCCTAAAGGGATAAGGCACCATAGACCGATGTTGTATTGAGCATTCAAATCACCTACAAATACCAAACAATAAAACCAGAAAGCAGTGATCACAACAGAGAGATAGATGGGAGTGAAAGAAATCTCAAGCACATAAGTAATATACACCAATGGACCAGTGGAAATGACCATTCCATGCCATGTCTGCAGATGTGTGTAATATATTGATGTGAGCATGGAGCAGGCTGTAAATGATTTATTTAGAGAAAATGGGAAACAGGAAGGAAATAGGAAATAAATAGAACACCGAGATTAAGTAAATAACATGAAACACAACAAAGCAGAATGAAAACAGAACAGAGATGAACTAGGACAGGCCAGGGCTGAACAGAGACAGGCACAAATACAAAGCAAATGCAAGAGTCAAGAAACACTGGGACAAATAACACAGAAATACGACAAAAACAGACAGAAACACGGGGTGTGTATATATAGATAAAGGGAATGAGAACACGCGGGCAGGGGAGGAGACAAGAACAAGACGCAGGTGTAAACACTAAGGAGGAGGAGGGACCAGGGCAGAGACTGACAACAAATTCACATGGCAGGCGAACACATGGTAAGGGTAAACAACGGCATAGAAAAAAAGAAAAGGAGAACATTACAAAGTCAAGAAAAGGGAAAATGTAACAATACGTTCAACCTAAACGAAGGGGTTTAGCTCTGTTAACTGACAACAGAAAAAAAACCAACACATTTTACACATTTAAACCACGTAAATATTATTTCGAATTAATAACACTCATGTCTATATCTGTGGCATTAACCAGATAGCCCAGTTGTGACCATTCATTTGGAAATGGGTTTAGCACTGAAATGGAAGTAGTCAACGGGGAATCTCAAGGCCTTCAAAAAAGATGTAATGATGGGAAGCATAAAATTCATGTCTCTTATTTTTCATATGTTCTTATTTATTAGAATCTTCATGCTTTCAAGCCTGTATTACTGTACTCCACTTATTTCAACAAGAAGTTATGGTTGGAAACAAAAGGGTTCTAATTTTGAAATGCTCTGCAGAAAACTGTCCAGTCAAGATTTATTTCTCTGTGATATCTTGATAGATCCAATCCAGTGAGCTCAGTAAATGGTTAGGAGTTCAGAAGCAAGACAGAAGGCCTTAAAGGGCATCATAATTAAGAATGAGAGTGAAATCAACCATTCACATTTTGATTTTCAATAGACCAAACAGACCAATACAGCAGAGTAATTTCATCAAAAAAAAAACACCACACTAATATACAAGCATACAAGCCGTGGCTTTAACAGGTTTCTGTCAGATGGAGAAGGAAAACAGCAGCGGATTTGTGCCTGGGCTCTTTACTGAAAACATCACTGTAAAACTGCTGTAGTGCGTTAAAGTTGATTAAAACACAGACTGAAGGTTATAGTGTCCACGTTTAATCCAAAACAGCAAAAAAATGCTTCTGTGCACCTCCATTGGTGTAGGACATGATCCTACTAGAAATCCCATACGGTTGTTAATTAGCAGAATCATGAAGATTTTTTATTCAACATGTATAATCTTAACTTAAGGCCTAGCTCTAATAGTCAAGGTATCCGGCTAGGTTGGTAGGAAGCTTCCCAGACTGGTAGCATTAGGTGATGGGAAGAGCTCCAGATAGAAAGTGAAACTACCCCTGATAAAATTATGAGGTAAAATTGGATTAAAAAAGCATGACAGAAAAGTGTTTAAACCTGAACACTCACAGTGTAAGCTGTCCTTTCTTTCACTGATCTGATACAGCCTCAAAGATGGTAGACTTCTATTGATGTTCAGGTCACTGGCTGGAGGACAGAAGGGCGAGAAATCGAGAATATATCAGCTCGAGTAATGACACGCACCCACAGTTTTTTCCTCAGACTGCCTCTTAAACAGCCCACATGCACGTGTCGGGTTAGCGCTGTACCCATGGAGATTGCAGCCCAAGTTCTGCATCAAAAGTGTTGATTAAAGAAGTGGAAAGTCTTTGAAAAGTCTTGGAAGTTTTTTGGCAAAGCTCAATGCATTTTCTTACACAATGGAGTCATCACTGTGGAAACACTTTTGCTGTAATAGCCTTTCTGGCTCCAACTTGGCCATGTTTTGTCTGTGTCTGTGCTTTCTCACTGATGTTCAACACAGAATAAAGTGGAAGTGTATACAAAGTTCACTGCCATACAAAACACTTTGAATGTCAGGCATAAGTCTGTATTATAGTGTAAAAGTAGTTACAGTTACATGTATAACACTTTACAAACAAGAGTAAATGACTAAATAATGCACTGCAATGTCTGTTCAAACAATTAATATATATTTGTCAGTGCAATTTGAATTCAAAATGATTCCCTTCTTCCTCATGAGTGCAGTATGTATATACAGCTCTGGAAACAAAATCAGAGAGCACTGCAAAAATGTTAAGTTTCTCAAGTTTGATCTTTTTTAGCTGCAAGTATTGAACTGAACAGCTTTGCCTTAGTTTTTAAGAACTGCTGACAATATTTCTCCTAATGTATAATAAAAGTATTGTTCTTTAAAGAATCATTTTAAAGGAAATGACAAAACATCAAAATAAGAGAAATGATGCAGCGTTTACAGAACTTGAATGATTCAAAGAAAACAAATCTCTTGCTCTTAAAGAAAATGGCAATAATTACCTTTGACTAACTTCTAGTAGTGTTTTACCATCCAACTGGTCTCATTGCAAGAGGAGAGTGTTGATTACAGCAGTGTTTTTATACTTTTCCTCATTAAATAAGATTTAATTCAGATGATCACCTAATCAGGACCTCATAAAGTAGAATGAGGTCCTTCTGTAGGAATTTAACAGACACTGGCATGGGAAGATTGTCACGCTCATAGAGATGCTGATTTTAAAATAAATGGCAGTGGTCTCTTATGTTTTTTCCAGAGCTGTATATATAAAATGGAGCGCTGCAGACATTGCTGAAAGACCAGTAACTCTTTGTTTGACAAGCGTGTCACTTCTTGTCCTCCCTGGGCTTCAAGCATGGCTCGTCTGGAACCTCTGTTGGTCAAAAGAAGAGGAAGACTCTTTTCAGTCAACCTCTGACTTTTCTTTGACAGGTGTTGTTTCGGTGTACTTAGCCTGCAGTAACTTGGTTGAATGGCGGACATTTTAAGTTCAGCTTTACAGGTTTGAGGGACAGATGTGGGTGGTGGTGGCTCAGTGGGTAGGATACTTGCCTCTGGACCAATAGGTCAGGGGTTCAAATCCTATCTTCAGCATTTCACCACTGGGTTCCTAAGCAAGACCCTTAACCCCAAGTTGCTCCAGGGAGACTCTCCCCTGTAGTTAGGGAATGGAAGTCGCTTTGGATAAAAGCGTCTGCTAAATGCCGTAAATGCAATGTGGACTATTTGAACACTGATGTACACTGATGCCGCTCTGGATAAGAGTGTCAGCTAAATGCCATAAATGTAAACACATTACACTATTTATGTGTAAGAACCTGTATTTTAATTCTTACATAGTGCACTTTGTAGGTAGTAGGGAGTCATTTAAGACACAACTTTACTCACCTGTGTATTTTTCATTATGGCATGCTCCTCAAAGTTTAATTAAGCATTTATGTGCTAGGTCACAACAGACTGTTCTACTGTTCATCTGTACTACTTCATATCATTCTCACTTTATAAAGTGTTGTGCGGCGGTAATTACTTAAGAGCAATTATACAAGTGTATACCAAGTATCACCATAATCCCATAATTATAAGGTATTATTTCTGCCATTTAACACCTCACAAATCCATTTAAAAAGTGTTATAAATACAAGATTTCTAGAAAGTGTTACCCTGTTTTCCTCCGCGTTCTGTAAGGAGGAAGAGAGTGATGGCATGCTCAGGGATGGGGGTGTTATTTCTACTGCAACTGCTCTGCTTAAGACAGAGGGCATAATTAACTTCAAGAGATTGATCAGGTACCAGCCCTAGCTTCTTCATGTCATGTCCTCCTGAACCTACTGATTTGTTCCAAAGGCAATGGGGGGAAACTACATGGGTGTAGTTAACTACTTACATCAGTTTTAATCTTCTGACTTCCAGGAAATTGTGTTTTTATTGGCCCAAGGATAACAACCTTTTACATTGTTCTCAGACAAGGTTTCATGTTTCCAAACTAGGCCTGTTATCTTTACTTTTTAATTATATAAATATAGTACTGATTAAGTGTTTCTTTCACTGATTAAGTGTTTTTTGTAATTGTATGAAACTACTGAAGTACAAGCCTGAAGTGGTCCGACTGACTGATTTGCTTTTTTGCTCCCCAATTTACGAAAGATACAGCAAATCTGATGAAGTCCCACACACAATAGTCTCGAGTCCAAGCTGTGTTACAAATCACTTAAGGTCACTTAAGGTCACTTAAATCACTCAAGTCACAAATCAAGTCAGGCCCTTCCAACCCCAGGTACCATTAATAGATTATCCAAGTCAACATAAATTAGATGAGTCTAATGAACAACTTGCTAAATGTCTTGATAGCTGTTCCAAGCAGCCTAAAAGTCTTTGTTCTTGCTCCTAAAACAACAGCTCCTGCTTCCAGTCAGATTGTATTAACAGTGTCTATGGTGGGATAGTGGAACTGGGGGGAGGTCTCCTTATAAGATCACACTGCTCCTCAGTATCTTTCCAATACCATCACAATTAAAAAGAGCACATCTACTCTAAGATGCTCCCTTGACTCAGTGGGCTCACTCAAGCTTGTAATAACTCGGAGACAGACAGAGATTTGAACCGGAGAAGACGCTGCACTTTTACTAATACAATGGAAAAAGCTTCTAGTAGGTAATGAATCACAGAAGCAATCTAGCGTAGTTGCATGCTAGCTTAGCCAAGGCAGCTAAACAGGCTGTTACAGAAATAGAAGAAAGTCCATATTGTATTTAGAGTGGTTGACTGGAATTATATACAACCTTCTAGGCCTTAATTCCAATTCACCAAGAGCTGCTAATCCAAGCTGACTGGGCTAGTCCTCCAAGGCTCTGGACAGGCTTAAGTTCTGTCAGAGGGATGGGGTTGGTAAATGAAACCAGGCAGAGTGTTGGGTGCAGGGATCCAAGCCCTGACAATATAACACCACTGTGGTGTCTGGTTCACACACAGATTTCTTTGCCTCAGCTCTTGCATATAATACCATTTCTCCTAATAGGATTGCGGGGCATCTGCTGAAAGTCATTCAATCCCCAACCAACTCCTAAATGTGAGCTTCAGCCCAGGCTTTCCGCGTTTGAATGCAGGACTTGTTAGCTCTGTAAAAAAAAAAAAAGTTTATCTCCACATACTCTGCTGAGTCTTAAGTCATTTGACCTTATGTCTAGTAAACTTGCTAGTTTACTACACTGTCTCTTTGGATCTTTCTTCTCTCTCGGTACAAACCCTTTCATGATCTGCTGGTTTTCTTATTCTTCATTAGTCTAATCATTCTTTTCACAGCCACAATATTAAAATCACTGATGAGGGAAGTAAAAAACATGATTTCAGTGGCCCCTGTTACTGAGTAGGATTTTTTAGGTAGCAGGTGTACAGTCATTCCTTTAAGCTGAGGTGTTGGAATCAGGGAAAATGGCTGAGCATGTGCGACTTTTACAAGGACCAAATGTGATGGCTAAACGACTGGTTCAAAGCAATTCTAAAATGACAGGTCTTGCTACTGAAGCACAAATGGGTGAAAAAATCCATGCTGTCTCTGATAGAAAGGTGTCAGAACACAGGAGGAAAGTGGCCATGACTGATGAATCACATTTTCTTTTGCACTAAAAATGTTGCTATTTCAGAAGTTTAATCAACTCTTCTCCATTAATCATGTTAGTCCAGAGGGCTTTGGTTAAATGTACTCAATTTATTTATTTGAAGACAACACATATTTTTAATTTAGATTCATTGAGCAATAGTTTTAAGAGAACAGTAGAAGACTAAATCTTTTGACTACAGACTTCAGTCTGCAAGGCACGTTGAGTTGCTGCCTGTGGAAAATTACTCTATTACTATTATTATCATTAAACGGTAATCAAAACTATTTCAGAACTCAAAGATAAATATAATTATTTCAGCATGCTTAGCCAATTAACTGCTAATTTCATAAGTCAAAGGCTTAGCTCCGCCCACTCTTGTCCTGAATAACTGAATAGCTTGATTACAACTATTCAGATAGGTCTATTTCCTGTGTACCATTCATGACATTCATTAGTGTATTCATCAGCAGAAAAACATTTGCACTAAGATTGCATGTTCTCTGTGGCTCATTCTCTAAAATAAACTTTTCCCTATATGAAAAGTCTTAGCTTCTAGAACACCTGAACTCATGAACATTCCCAACCATATTCTGAAGGCCTTTCTAGAAAATATTTAAATTGCTCTGTTCTGGATTCAGTTTGTACTTACAATTACAAACAGTGCATAGTTGTTTTCTTCATTAAACAAAAACAGTTTAAGTAAGATGTACAGTTAAATTCATGGCTCTGAAGAGTGTTTTACAATGAAATAAATGATTTTTTAAAAATGTTAATTCTCACTAGGGTTGCAAAGGGGTGGAAAATTCCTGGTGTATTTCCAGTAAATTTCCAGAAACTTTCCATGGGAACTTTAGTTTGGGAATTTTAGAAATATTCCAAATTGAAAACTTTCCACTGGAATAATGGGAATTCATGGGAATTTATGGGAATTTATGGGAATTAATGAAAATGAATTGGACATTTTGGATAATTCAAAGAAAACAAGTCAAATACAAACAAACAGATATGCACGCAGATTTATTTGTGAGTAGACCTTTTTATCAGTGCTTAATTTTTTCATTGAACAACAAAAATATGAATGGTGAGGAGAATATTCCTTATAGCTCCCCCTTCGAAATGTAAAATGAAAGGAACTCCCTTTCTCTCCAAAAAGTCCAATTCAAAATGTAAAATGAAAGCAGTTTTCCCGCCCCAAAAAAGTCCCATTTAGCATGTCAAATAAAAGCATTTTCCTCAAAGCTTCTCAAGCCCGGTTTCTGCATGTTTTGCACAAATTGAAGGGTCTTCAAAATATTTTATAACTGATGTATAAAATCTTGTACAGTTACTTAAAATCATCTAGCGGGAGGCAGAAGAAACAGCATCAGATTTACAGTAGTTAGCATTGTAATAAGCTAGCCTCTTTAATGAAATTGTGCTAACTAGCTTACATTTAGCATATCTGGCTTACCAGTTACCTAGCTACTGTACATTTTGATTTAATAGTTGCTAGTTAAACTTTAACACCATAGATCAAATATAGTAACCCCCCACAAATTCAGAATTAGAATTCACGGATATAGTCATTCATGGATTTTAACTCATTATTGTTAACTCATAATTGTTCGTGGAAACCCCTGCAAATTCATGGCAACTGCAGATATCCTGCATTTTTTTGCTTTTCTCATGGCAATATGTGATTTTTCATGCATTTTAGTGTTAAATAATTAAGAAAAATATAATTTACTAATTTTGTAACATAAATATTAACATAAATTCAGCCACATTTCCATATAAAATATAACTGTATACATTTTTTTGGTACAGTGGCAAGAACACAAAGAAAGCATGTCCTGGGATGGTGAAATACCGCTGTACTCAGAGGTGGGAGGTTTGAAAGTAGCCAATCTGAGAGCGTCATTTATTTCTCCTTGCCGCTGATTGGCTGCTGCCCTGTGCCCAGAATTCCCAAAAAACAGTTTCCCCCGTGGAGCGTCTTGAGTGTTCTTGTGCTTTTCGTTTTGTTCATCTTGAAGCCCTGTACTTTTATTACTGTAAATTTCATTTAATTATTACTGTATTAATTCTGCTTATACCAAAGAAAACATGCATGCTTGAATTACAGTACAGTCTATACAGGGGTAACATCTGTAATTTACATTCTATCACTGCGAGAGACTGCAGTTCAGTGTAAACTGTACAGTACAGATACAGGTTTACCTTTACATTTTTAAGGGTAAAGGATTAAGAGTTTAAAATTAAATTAAACTTTGAAAATTCATGGAATTTTGCATAATAATTTCTGGATTTTTAACATATGCAAATGTGTGCATATTTAAATGCATAATGATTTGGATGACTTTTTCTTTTTACTAAACTTCCAATCCAAAAACATCTAATACTGTCAGGAATCAAGAGGCAGAAAGCCATAACTTTCTGGATGCAGGCATTCATACGGAAATGCCTGAAAACGATATTTAAACAAATACATATTTTTTTTCTCACCTGCTGTAATTTCCAAAAGCCCCGTCACAGGCTAAGTACTTCTTGGTGATTCGGAAAACAAACTTTAATCTTGTATCCAAATGTATTTTCACAAAAGATTTAGTCCCTGTCATTTAGCGCAATGCAATAAAATTAATTCTTCTTAAACTGATCCCCCATATCTAATCTCTCCACAAAAAAAAACTTTTTCCTGTGTCAAGGATGAACTCTGATGGGCATGATCTTCAGAAGTACAGGGAACTATAATTACTCACACAATCGAATTTAAAGGACTGTAACTATAACTGATGCTGACTAATTCACTCATTAGCAACTGAATGAATCACATAATTAATACACGATTACAGTTGCAAATGTTAACTTAAATCACAAAATTATGATCAGTCACATAACCACTAATCCCTTTGTACTCTGCTTTCCCCAGCCTCGGGTAGCCTTGGCAAACTTCCACCAAATGTCTTCATGGTTGGAAATCGCACATGTAATTATGGATTTAGCTAAAAGTGCTTTTTTAATATTCAGTGCAGAGACTCTCAACTTGCCCCCTTTGATGAATTACTCTACTTCCACTGTTTGCTTGCTTTGGTTATGAATATGTATTTAATGCTGTCAACTGCGCATTATGAAATAATACACATCATGAAATTTCCCTAGATTTATCTTTTCTTTTTAAAAGAAAAGCTGGGCAAAAAAAATCCCAATAACAATTTTGCAGTGACCACAAGTCAAAAGTCCAATCAAAAGACCACAATTTGCTTCTTTAGTTTAGAACTGGAGCTACCAGGCCAATGATGCTAACACTAGAAGTCAATGGTGACCAAAATCTTTTCCATTAGTATATCTCCACAAACTTGTCACATCCCACTCAAACCATATCCAGCTCTTCATTAAGATGGTACAGTCTTGTCAGTGTGATTTTAAACATAATGTGTACTGTGACAGGTAAAAATGAACAAAACTTTATGTTCAAATAGCACTAGGATTCAGATATTACCAGGAACATTTGGATTACATTCTTTTGAAACAAAAGCTGACGCTAGATCAGCACTCCTATTCGCAAAGTGGTTTGTCAAATCAGTCCCTGTTGTCTAAAAAGGCTGCCCGCAGTTTTGTTCATTTTTATAGCTTACTGCAAGTCATACTTTGTCCTAATCCAAATCCAGTCAATTGATTTTCCACACACTACACATTTAAAAGACTAATTAACAAAGAGTAAACAGTCTATCTCAGTCTAATAGTCTAACAATGTTTAGGTTGGTGGTACGCATCTAAGTAACATCCACGTGAATGCAGAACTCTAGATTTTCCAACAGAACATTGCCCAGAGCATCACACTGCCTCCCCCAGCTTTACTTCATCTGCATTCTGGTACCATCTCTCCCCCACACACAAGCACCTATGTCAGGAGTCAGCATGGGCACTCTGACCGGTCTGCAGCTATCCAGCCCTTTACAAAGCAAGCTGAGATTCATTGTGTGTTTTTACACCTGTCTATCACAGCCAGCATGAACATTTTCAGCAATTTGTGTTACTGTAGCTCTTCTGTGGAATCGGACCAGACTGGCTAGCTGGTCACTCCCCTCATGCATTAGTGAACCTTTGGGGCAACCATGACCTTGTAACTTTCTTGGATCTCTTTTGCTGGCTACTAACCACTGCATACCAGGAACACCCCACTAGTAATACCTGGTGTTTTGGAGATGCTCGACCCAGTCGCCTAGCCGTCACAATTTGATCCCTTTTCAAAGTCCTTACACCAACTGTTCAAACTGTCATGTACCACAGCCCCAGCCATCAGAGTCACTGGAGCTCAGAGTCTGAGTCTCCTGCTCCCCCTGTTTACCCTGTAATTTTGGTATCTCCCTTTTACCTAATTATTTACACCTGTTCTGCATTTCTCTCCTTCTCTGCTTATACCCAGCCTACTGGCTAGCGTGGCTTGTTGTTCATTTGTATGTATGTCTGTCCTCGTAACAGAATGCGGGGTTCCTCGGGTTACAACAGTCTCGACATACGACATTTCAAGTTTACGATGCTCACTCCCATGTTAGCCTTTTTGAGTTTTCTTTTCCTTTTGGTGTTTTTATGATTTTACAACTGTGTTAGGATCGGCAAGTGACTTAGGCTTGGGCGTGTTTCTGTACTGAGAATTGTACGCCTGGCAGTTCCTCTTCAGAGCCAAAGACACTGACCACTAAGACCTAAGCCACTGGAGCTGGTGCTCACTGGGCTATCTTTCTCCACTCCACCGTGGGCTTTGTAACTGTTTGAACTGTTTTCCTGTTTACCATGTAGTTACAGCAGTGCTCTGCCTGGCACCTTGTTTCTGTTCTGTTCCTACCATGCAGCTGAAGTAGTATCACACGCAGCTCTGTATTATTGGACTATTTCTGTTTTGATTCACTGTTTAACTGAAGCGGCATTGTATACAGTGCTTTCCTTGCTTTAACTCTTTCCATTCTTCTATTTAAGTTGAGTTCTATTAAGCTTAGTGGCTATCTTTGGTGCTCCCTTGGTTTTCACATCCTGCCTTTTCTGATACAAATAAAGCTTCACAAGTACCTCTTGCTTACAGACAGTGTACACACACTATTCACAGTACTAAAGCACACAGATTTTGCTCTTTGATGATATTTGCCAGTTTCATGAAGTAATATTAGATGTGCAGTGCAACGACAGCATGTAAGATTTGATGCAGTTCATTTCATGCTATTCACTCAAGTTTGGTCTCATTTATTATTGAATGGCACAGATCAAAGCTGAACAAAGCAATCACACTGTGTCAAAGCGGCCGTTAATATGTAGTTACTTGAAGTCATAGTGGTGCCGAGCCATAGCGTTCACCGGCCAAAACGCTGTATTCTCTCGCCTGATTACCTCTCTCTCAGGGCCTGTGGACTGGATATTGCTTTCAGTATCTGGCATTCCCTGTGACTCTTTGGCCTCAGAGCACTCCACTTTGCTTTTACGCTCGTGATGCTAAAGCACATTGTTACAAATCTTTGCACCATAATGCACTGGAACTTTGCCCCTTCCTGGTCTGGCTGTGCTTAGACCTAAAGTTGGTGGAATTATTGAAGAGCTCTTTTAAAAGTTTCCCAGACACAGCTTCAAGCCCTCAGAGTCAGGCCCATCCCCTCTGTGTAATTACAATCTGTAGAAAGATCCTTAATTACACCCCTTCAGTCTTAAAACAAAGGTTCCCTCGCAGTTCTTGGTTTGAGAAGCTCTAGGCAGCATCGTAATTAGTACAGAACCTTTACATTACCTGGAAGGTTCTTCCTTTAAAAATCCATTAAAATCTCATTCTTATTGTACCTTCTTCTTATTCAGTAACTATAAAGACTACAAAATAGCTGAGTTATTCTTGCATTAAAGTTGTTTTGTCCCATCACTAAATCCTGGCCATTTTACAGGTAAAATATTTAATCGTGGCATTTTGATTGCTCTTTGTACAGAGACTACAGAGAGATTTCTTTACAATGGTACTGTTAGGAACCAGGGATAATGTCTAATATAGCCATAACAAAATGACCAGTGAACCTACACATCTTCAGCAATGCTTTTTTTGCTCAGTTTTAAGTACTGTTTTGCCTTAGAATGCCCACCATGTACCTCTCTGCCAAATGTATATGTTTATAAAATGCATAAAAAACATTTTAATCTTCTCTCAAAGCTCCAAGCGATGTATTCATAACCATTTAATGGCTGATTTTAATCAGCACTACTGTGAATAATTCAGACTCTATACGTTTCTTTAGAATGGAGCACTTCACACCTGAATTATATCTTAACCATTTAATTGTGCATGAAATCAGCAGAAATTCCCTTTAAGACTGTACTGGTCAATACAAGTATACTTTTAGATTTGAACAAACCTAACACAGTGAGTTTCAAAGGCAGAGGCGGTTTGAGATGCTGTATAGTATGTCTTGAAAAAAAGAAGGCATCACATGCCTCGACTGATAAATAGCAGTAATAAAAAAAAAGGTTATTGCCCAAGCTGTTTCTACTTCCCCGTCTCGTGTTATTTCTTCATTTCCAAACTTCCAAATAACACGTTCCGCAGCACACGCAATATTTAATTCCAAGAGTATCATGACCCTTCGCTATCAGTGCTTAATCATTGCCCTGTGTACTATCAATATTTGATGCTTTTCGTTTGCAGCTCAGCCTGGGACGAGCTTTTCCTGCTCTATAATTTGTGCGCTCGGTCTTAGCCACAGGTGGAAAGGCCACTGTTTCCATTTTGTTCCTGCCTCTCAACTCACGGGCAAACGAAATGGCCAGTGCGGCGGTGAGGAAGATTGATGGTGCTTCATTTGCGGCCCTCGGGCTTGCTGAGAAGGAGCTGGTGCCAGAGCGACATGGAAGCCATGGCTGACAGATGGGGCCCTGGCCGCTTTGACCTTGCCTTACGCTGATATTTCACGGCAAACCCTGCGTCGAGGCTGCCTCCGCTTCATCCGCATCTTCATGCGCTCGGATCCCACACCCTGTCCAATTTGAGAAGCCCTGTCCACGGGTAGCATGGCAGAATTTGACAGGGGGCAATTAGGGCACCAGATTCTGAGGAGCTTGAGACAGACTGGGCGGCTGAGATGTACTGTAACTAACAATAACATCGTAATGGTGGTGGGCAAGCTCACACTCGCGTATCCCGTTCTAAGAAAAGTCAAACAGTAAGTGGCTGTGGGCTAGTTATGATGTTCTGGGATTGTCTGAGCACTCTATTCAGAAACTCTAAATGTATAATTTACAGCTGTGTTGTATAATAATAATAATAATATGGTTTGCTGATTGTGTTAAAGTGCTATGTGGTCAGTTTAGTCTACTAAAGCCGTGGCCCGCCAAACTTTTTTGCGTCACGGAACATTTTTTTTACTCATTTTTGCTAGCTTGTGGGCTAATTTTTTTTTGATGTACCGTATCACGTGACCGAGACGAGAATTTTTGTAGGGTTAAAACAAAAGATCTTTCAGACTCCAAATAGTTGGGGACCTCTGTGCTAAAGCATTTAATGATGGGACAGAAATAGTTCAGTGAAATATAATACAGTTACATTCAAAAAATCTCATCTCCTTGTTCTGAAGGTAACTCAACCAATAAGATTAATCTCAGACCATACTCCAACACATACACAACAAAATATGGTCAAAGAAATGAAGGGACTAAAGTGAGAGATAAAATAGTTGTTCGAAACTACGCCTGTCACAATCATAACATTTAGCTAACAGTTATTTGCCATAGTAATAAATATAATTATAGCTAGCAAACAATTTTTTGTCAATTAAGTTGCATGCACTTATTAAGGTACAAGATTCTACATGATTAGGCTGTTCAATTTTCCTCTTGGTAAAAAAACAATGCATGGCTGTAAATATAGGCTAAAGAACATTTGACTTTACAAAGACAGAATATATGAAAAGCATTAATTATAATGGAGTGCATTGCATGCGACTTTGGAAATTTCTTGACAGCCGCCAGTTTTGTCAGTTCCACCATAGAAGGTCCACCCATCACATCATTTTTTTGCCCTGTCTTAGAATTGAGGAGGCGGGAAAAGAAAAGACAGGCAGAAAAGTAAGAGTGTGTATAGAGCTCAGCAGCCCAAGCTACATTCTCTGGCTTCTGGATGGATAACGAGATAGTATGAGCAATTGTATGAAGTGTATTCAAAATTCTTTTACATTTTTCTCTCATGTATCCATTTTATTTGTATTTTTTTGCATTTTCGGGTGTAACAGTTTTTTTTTCCTTTACTGACCAGTCACCTCTGATTCACAGAATAATATTTCCTGTATGGTTTGGTCATTCTATTATGTTTTTAGCACTATGCTTGCTGAAAACCACCACAGCCAGAGTGTATAGATGATGCTTATGTGCTCCCCGCCATGAAATTCCTCAGGCTCCAGCCAGCTTAAGCACAGAAATTTGACAACCGCAGCACTCTGCATAGAAACGCAACAACCTGATGCTTGAAAGCGGTAGCGAGGAGAAAAAAGAAGGGCGGGTGGGCAAGCAGCACCACACAGAGAGTAAGGCAGAATATGTCCTGTTACTAAGCAACCTGGCAAATTGGACACAGAGCATGCTATGCAAGGGTCTGTCACGGAAAACACACACAGTCGCCCCTGCAGATGTGTTGTTGATGCTCTATCTAATGGCAAGGGGTCGTGTGTACCGTGGGCCTCGCCATAATACTGAATCAAGTGGCAGGGCTAGGTTCAAGCCAACCACAGATTGCCGAGCCTTAGGATAAGGGCATTTTTCATCCCTCAAGACATATGAAGAAACTGTAATCAGGAGTCAAGATGAGGTCATGTCAGATTTTCCCCTGTATAAGAAAGATGGATGGCCCCTGATGGCTAAGAAGGCTCTTCCCAGCATGCGCGGCCTAGTGAGGAGGGGTCAGTTAAGATAATATGGGGAGTGCAGATGAAATTCCCTCTGTGTCCAACACCTGCCACTAGCCTTTTGCAGGCCTGCGTGAGTCTCATTAGTGAGACATCCGAGTGTTGTGGAATTCCCTCAGCAGCATTCAGAGAAAGCCTCATGCGAATAGGTGGTCATTATAACTCATATGAAGATGCTGATGGCACAGGGATGGGACTCTCTCACTCAGCCCCTGAGGAGGCGGCCCACCCCTCCAGCGGAAGCGCAACACCCTTTTCAAGCCAATGGGCTGCTTTCTGCACTGCAAGACTGCTCTTAAATTATTTACAGTTTGGCTTGAGAAAGAGCATCAGCAAGGCAACCAGGGAGCCACAAACCCGCCTTGAAAGCGTTGGATATCTGTCAAGGGGGAAACAACGGGTTTGTGAAGTGTCAGGCGGTGCAATGGCCGCCCAGACAGGGCCAAACAGCCTTTTACAATAGGCCGCATAACCCTTTCAATCGACCGGGATTCTGAAGTGGACCAGAGAGTGCTTGTGTTAAATGAACCAGGAATCAGGAACAAGTTTTATTATTTAATCAAGAAAGTGCCTTCGATGTTATAAGGGTCTTTCTCTCTAGAAGAACCAACACGTATCATCTCATTTATTTGATCGTGTTATGACATTATACATTAACACCATGTAAAACTGTGAAAAACAAAAGCCTCAGAATGAGTCATACTTACAAACACACCCACCACGGGCTAGCTTTATTTATAGACAACCTCGCAAATTCTACCTACAGAAAGTTTTTTATCTTCTTTCGATTTGTATCAGTTGCATGTCCAGCATCGAACCAGCAGTCATCAGTAACTTACTTTGTACTGTAATGTAGACCTTGTCATAATCGCTCCTTTGTGAAAATGAGCAAACTTTTCTGTTTTTCCAGAAAAACAAACCATCTTTAATAGGAAATTAAGATACATATATCACTGAAGACCTATATCTCACTTTTAACTCTAATCCAGCATTAGATAAGTGTAAAAATGGTCCATTAGGGGTTAAAATGTTTGAGCATATCCTTAAACATGTATAAAACAACTGTACAACCCTGCTGGAAGAGCTGTCACGACAGGCTATGACCATTTATAAAACACTGTCATGTTAACACTAGTAATCTAGTCATGAGAGACTCTTGATGTCATGACCTTTCCTCTCATCTTCAAGACGCATCATCAGGGAGGTGTTTTAACTCGTCACTATTGTGGCAGTGCTGTAGGAGGTGAGTAGGCATGTTGACAACAAACTTAGCAATGCCTGACATGTTCAGAGAGCTTACTAACTAATGTGCCCTCCACACAGCAGTGTGTTCAGTCATTGGCAAGCGCCTGCTGTTTACAAGGGTCATTCTATCGAACCACCGGCCTTGGACATTTTCCATTAGGCATCTCAGAGTGATTTTACACTTCAGATTAAATTGTTATTTATGAAAAGTTACATTAAACAGCTCTTAGAAGTGGTGTGGAATGTAGGGCTACTCAGTAAAATCTCCAGATCTTTTTAATAGCTGCCAGAAAGGGGATTTCTAAAGGCAATGCATCTCCAGGTGACAGTGTTGCTTTACTGGAATGCTATCCACTGCAGTTAAATTGCTATTTCATTACACACACTCTCTAACTCTACCTTGTAACTCCATCCTGCTACAGACTGTAGCCCATCTGTTGCACAATTTGTGCTAGCCATCTTCGAGCCCTTCATCAGTGATCACTGTCTGATCGCACAGTCAGGATTGGCTGGATATTAATGCGTGTAAAAACCCAAGCAACACCTCTGTAACCTAATACACTCATGCCCAACACTCACACACACACACTGATAACTACTGTTTAATGGGGAAACCTGATTCAGAACCTGGCTTATAGGGACACCACGTTACACATATGTTATTTATGTGCAAGTAATTTTAAAGAGTTAATATAAGATACATCCAAGATGTATTAACAATACATTCAAATTACATTACTACTTCTGCTATCAAGTAATAGAAAATCATATACCTGACATTTTACAACATTAAAGGGACATGACCTGAACAGTGTTTATAAATGTGGTTTATAAGCAAAGATCTCACAAACAACACATACTGTCTTAAGAGAACAATCCAGGCATTAAAGTAAAGTGGCCCTTTATTGTCTCACGTGAACACACCACAGCACACAGGATGAACAATCTGAAATTCTTTCTCTGCATTTAACCCATTCACCAAGTGAAGCAGGGGGCTGCCACCAATGAGGGGCGCCCGGGGAGCAGTGTGTGGGGGTACCTTGCTCAAGGGAACCTCAGTGGTGACACTAGCAGTCCTAGGATTCAAACCCCCTAATTTCTGATCACAGGGGCAAAGCCCTACCCACTAGGCCACCAGCTACCTCCTTTTGTACATCATATCTACAACATATGTACATTATATCTACAACATATGAGTCACATGCCATAACTGGAAAGATCTACCTTGTAACTCCACCATGTTACAGATTGTAGCCCATCTGTTGTACAGTTTGTGCTAGCTATCTTCAAGCCTGTCATCAGTGATCAGTGTCTGACCATACAGTCACTCTCAGCTGGAGACTGATGTGTGTAAAGAGCCCAGCAACACAACTGTTACACCTGATACACTCATACCAGTGTCACACACACACACACACACACACACACACACACACACACACACACAGCCATGCCACTGACCGAAGTAGAGAGAGGCTGATCATTTGTTCACTAGAGTCTGTATTTGCACAGTGGGAAAAAGAGATTCATGTTGCACATACTTTACTGTCAAGCTGTTAAACAAATATAAACATACATTCATCACTAAGATCCTACTGGTTTGAGTTTCCTCTCTCTCAGTTTGGCAATTAGAGATGAGCAATATGACAATATTCATCATTATTGTAATAAAATATATCATGTCACAATATGATGCCTTTCAAATCATATAGGGAACTTGTCAGTACATAAAAAAAAACCCTGACCAATTTTATTACAAATGGAGCATAATAAGGTATTATTGGTATTTTTGTGTAGTATTTGTTAATAGTTTCAATCATTGCATCCATATATTTCTTTAAACTCTCTTGTGAATCTACTGGCTCTTTCCCTCTTATAAACTTTGTGCCATATCATGAACCATTAATTATTGTGATATTATATGTTTTTTGTCATTAATGCTAGTAGCACTCTCTGGTGGAGAATCTTCATCCTCCCTTCAAAATGCAAAAGCCAATGCATTGCGAACATACATTTTAATCGTTAATCAACTAACCATATTTAATTTAGTCATTAACAGATACCCTCAGCACTACTGATTAAACAGTAATAATTGCATTTAGTCTATGGATAGAAACTGTGAACTGTGAGCTGTTTATGGTGAAAATGGTGATATTTTCAGTGATGGGTCAATATCTGTGAATTTCAGTTTGGAGCTTCTTGCAGTGGCTGCTCAATGTTTAAACATGTTATTTTGGGAAAATATCTCATGGTGAGTCCCACATCAATACTGTGTGTCAAAAAAAAAGATTCTAAAAAATTGCTCACAGCAGCTGATCAATCCACTTTAAAGCAGGTGTGAAAGTTTGTAAAAGATTCTGTTCTTTTCATGATTTCTGAGAAAGATTTCTGAAAGTGAGGGATCTCAAGAAATTATAATGTACATTATTTTAAAACCACAAGGATGTTCCAGCGGTTTTGACAGCAGGGGGTGGTGGGGTGGTGGGCTAGTGGATGGTTGGTGGGATGAGTAAATTAGATTTGGGCAGGCATTATCTGTTAGAGAGATGTATGGTAGTCCAAGGATATTGCCATGAGGGTAAACAACAAGACGACAAGAAGGCAAGGAAAATAAATAATCCTCAGTGGTCGTTTATGAGAAATGACCCCGTGAGCTTAAATCTGGGGGCTTTATTTGACCACATGATGGGAGGAAGATAAAGTATAGAAGGGAAATCATGATTGACTGGTCCTTCGCTTGCTTTGATTGTCAAAGATTAGAGCATGCGCTCAAAAACAGCGCAGTTTCAAGGCCGATAATTCACCCATATCTACCGTTTTAATCCAATTCCATTACCCCACAGTCCACAGACGTTTGTCAAAATATCACAGGAAAGTTCAGGCTTTGTGTGGGAGCGTATATACAAGAGGTCGTGGTTAAGTCAAAGTAAAGAAGGGCTGCTCATACCCTGCTGTTGTAAACACACCCTCAACATCTCGGCTTGCACGGCTTGTTGTAACTTCAAAGCCTGGTATCACAGAGGGGAAGTTTGGAAAGCAAGTGAGAGAGTCTGTGTGAAAAAGAGAGTGGGATAATTCTCCCTGAAGCACTCACAGAAGTGTACATAGAGAATCTGCCACACAAAGCACTGATACTGCTACAGTATGTAAGTGGCAAAGGGCATCTGAAACCACAATGAACGGAATTAAATAGGAATCTAATATTACAGCAATAACTGCTAGTTATATTCAGATTTTTAAAGTTTACTTTATTACCACAGGTGCCTCACAGAGCACACTCTGAAGATCTTGAACTCATTTGCATCAACAAACAGGTATAATGAAGTCTTTATATAAATTACATATACATGAGAGTGATATGAGACCATAAAGCAGGACCTCAAACTACCTACTAGCCAGGTGGTTTTCTCCCATGACAATCAGTTGAAAAATAAATGAGATGATATGTGCTGGAAAAAAAGTGATTCTCCGGACATTGTCCAGGCTTGTCCTTTCACACATGGGCAAACAGGTGATTCTCCCTATTGGAGGTGTTCGCAACAACGGGAAATGCTCTGGGAGGTTTAGGCAAGGGCTGGCTGATGGGTAGAGCATGAGGGAGCCAGTACATGACGGGATCAGGCAGCCAGTTGGTCATAAACAACCAAGCGTCTTGATGTTTCCTGAATTTTCATGACAATTTTGGCATAGGTCCTTACCAACAGAAGCTCAGGAATCTCATCATGTCTACAGTTAGACCTTGTAATTGGCATTTTTTGTGAATTCACCCCTGGATGTTTATTTTCTTCTGGTTTTGTATCAGCCACATAGGAAACATCATGATCACTCATTCACTTCATGTAAATTCAGAAAACTACTGGGGCTGGACAGGACAATTACTCAGACATTTCTGTTCACACATGCACATCCTCCAGGTAATGTTCAGTGCATGTGTGCTTTAGTCATTGTTGATTAGTAATTCCTTCTACCTACTAGTCAGGGCAAAAATGAAAACTACAATTACTGTTAGTAAGTTGAAGCATTTGTGTATGTGTGTGAGAGTATGTATTTACACATACATACACATTCGGTGCAGTGTTTTAAGTTTTTCTCAATTCTCAGTACAGTCATTTGATCACACTTGGTTTGAACAATGCTACATAAGGTACATAAGGTCATAATCATGCCATTGTAGTTCAGAAATCGCACTACTGCTTTTTCTGACACCACTTTTCCTCCTACAGTTTTTGAGATATTGCCACTTGTTCCTAATCTGACCCATGCTTTCCACCCACAACCCAATGTGCATAAATACAACTTTTTGGTTGATCAGGGCAGAGTATTGGTCATTTAAAAATGATCATTTTCCCACTGACTTGTACAGTGGAACATTCAAGCATTGTTATATCATTTCACTCTGCGACCAATAGGTAGACAGGACAGCCAGGCAAAAATGTGTTGCAGCACCAAATGGATAAGGAGACTGCAGGCTTTAAAAGTGGTGTGTTTCTGATCATAATTATACACTAAACTCACTTCTGAAATAAAAGACGCTGTTCTGGTTTTTAAAAATAATCAGCCCATAGACGCTTGTGCACTGAGGCTGCTGTTAGTTAGCCAGCAAGCTGCTGGCCAGCTCAGTTAGCTGACTTCAAACAAAACGTGGCTCCTGTAGGTGATAAATATTTTTACATTTAGCCTTAGGGAGATTGAAGTGTGAAGGTATGCTCGCATATCATTCAAATGTTAGGGCACACCCCGTTTGGACAGTGTCTGAGCAGAGGAGCGCAATCACACTTTGTATTTTCTTGCAGAAATGCATTCTAGTTATACGTCACGTTCACTGGCATCTTATTAGAATAATAGTTATCTAAACTGCCTTGCCCTCTCAATGTGCAGCATTTATGTTTTTCTTGCATGCAGCACTCTACCAAATTTTATATGGCTAATGGTCACCAGCCACATTATCTGGTGGGTAAATAATATGTACCCATTTACCTGCAGAAAAAAAAACAAAAAATGGCTTAGTAGCCTAGTGGGTAAAACACTTGCCTGTGAACCCGATGACCACAAAGTTGCTGCATGCAAGGAAAACTTGGCACAACATAAATGAGCAAGGCACTTAACCCTCAGTTGCTCCAGGGTGACTGTCCTTGTAACGAATGATTGTAAGTCGCTCTGGATAAGGGCCTCTGCCAAATGCCGTAAATGTAATGTAAAAGGTCAAATTTAAGAATGAAATGAAAAATATTTGACTGGCTGTATGAAGCTAGGCCTGTTGTTTGAGATCCCTGCCAGTAGGACAGCTATTGCTGGAACTGAATTCTAAACAAAATGCTGGCAACTGAAAATTCATTAATTTGTTCATGGCTTCAGTACAATACATACAGACATCTGTAGCTGCAATAATACAAGACGTGAGGCATTGGAAGTCAGGGCTAAAAACAATCAGGCAAGAGTTCAGGGACAGAGTGTCCTATTCTGGTATTTCGTGTTCACCTTTATAGTTACTTTGCAATTAAGTGAGACAAAAAACTGGAAGGATTAATATAAAACCACAGCTTACTGTTACGTTTATCAGGAAATACTATGTTCATACAAGTGTCTTCACTGGTTTTGCCCAATAATTAACTGACAGTTTCTTCTACTATACTGTTTGCGTGCTGACAACTTTGTCAAAGCTGGAGTACAACACATTAAACACTTTCCTTTCAGTCCACTCACCTCAACCTGAAAGTCCTTAAATGGCCCTGGAATATTGACTCAGACCTGAAAGCCTTTAGTTCTGCTGTTTTGTGCAGAAAGGAATTAGGGGGCATGAGAGGCTAGTGGGGGCTCAAGGTTCAGCCCAGAGTGCAGGTGTTTTCGCTGACAAGCAGACACTAAATAATGGAGGATTCAAATGCACGTGCCACAGTCTATGGACCACAAAGCCGCAATCACCTCTGCTCTGGAGAGTGTGTGAGCATGGTTTGTGGCCATGTATTGAATTCTTTGTGTCGACTACATGTCTCCATTTTGATGGAAAATAGGAGTGGGGACTGGAGTTGTCATAATACAGTTTTGGTTGGTGGCAATATTCGTTGTGCCAATTCTTCACTACAAAACAGAAATGCCATTAAGCATAGCCCTTTATTTATAAATAATATTATTAAACCCCACAATAACTAGCAATTCAAATACTAAGCCAGTAATCGTAAGATCAGAGCACATCAACCAAACATCTCAGAACATTCTTCACAACACCCACAAAAACACTGGAAAGCCCAATGAACCAGAGTGAGAGAGGAAAACATTCTACTACGAGCCATAACACAGGTTTGGGTTTGATTGGCCATGGGAAAATCAAAGAATCAGGCCTCTGTTCAGAGAGACAAGCAACAAAGTGATATTTGTACTAGTCACAATCAGAAGGAGGTCTCAGAACACACGTTGATAGGAGTTCAGTTGAGTAACCAGAGAAAAACGTGTGAACGTAAATCAATGCACTTGTCTAGCTGACTTTTTCACTTTAAATATACTGCCACAGCAAAGATGCCTTCAAAGTTTCACCTATTCTCTAAGGCCTTTCGTCTTTGAGTTGTTTCTCTATGTAAAGTGAACTTGGGTTCCTTGAAAGGCACTATATAAATCTTTTTAGTTTTTATTATTATTATTATTATTACTAATATTATTATTATTATTATTATTATTATTATTATCAGTACTGGTCACCATGTTGTTGTCATGGTGTGCATGCCAAGTGTACTCGCAGTTAGACATGACTGTGGTATTGATTTAAGTCAACTCTGGTCTTAGTTAGGAGTCTTGCCCAAAGACTTTTGTTGATGTAAAACAGTGTTGGGTGGAGGGCAGGAGTAACCACTACACTACATTTTGCATTTTACCTCATTCTGACAAAATGGAGACCCCCCCCCAAAAAAAAAATATAGAAGTACAGATTTATGTTTTACTGATATTAAGATTACCATTTATGCATAATACACAATGTCTCATGAAAAGGTTAACAAATATTTAAATACTCTGTATGTGTGTGTGTGTGTGTGTGTGTGTGTGTGTGTAGCAGAAGCTACTCTTTCTAATCTCTGTGACCATATTTAATATTTCAATAGCAATTAAAGACAATCATCAGTGAGCACAAAGCTCCAGATCAGATTCACTGTACTTTCAATATGCATTTGGAATGGTAGGCAGACGATTATAAAAGCACAAACTGTTATTGTCTTATTCATGATGTAGAATGAACAACCACAGCAGTTTTTTCATTAGTAATGTGTCTGGTCTCATCTGGGGTCATTTTCCCCAATCAATCCAGATACATAGGTTCCATTTGTTTTGATTTTCATCATTTGTTGATTGTTTGCACAACGTAAAGATGCATGTATGATTACACTGACACCTTTAAACATCCAGGTGACTTTGCATGTGAATGATGCATTGTAGAGTTTATAAACTTTGATACATTGGATAGGACATATCTTACCAATGTAGATATCACTGTGATGGTGACAGGAATGGTCTTATATACCCATTTTTCTGCAGTCAAAAATGGCAAAGACAGAATTTATTTTTTTTTAAAAATTAGAAACAATTTCTTTGAGAACCATTTTGAGGAACACTTGTATGTACGTACCTCTCTGTTATGAATGGCTTTTGAAAGGCTTAAAATCATAAAATCAATGTTTCAGAAACACAATCATTTAGTGAAATGGTGTTATATGAAGGTTTAGAGACACTGAATAGTGTAGAAAAGTTTATCTATAATGGTGCATCTCATATTAAACCATTACATCTTAACAATTTAATTATGCAGAGATTCTAGAAGAATTAATGGTGCGTAGAATTTCCATGGAAAATATCATGTACACACACTGATTATCAACAGCACAGGCATCACTATAGCAAAAGAAGAACAATACACTTGTATTGATGCACAGGTTGAATTCTGTACCACAGACAAGGGTTTAAGAAGCTCCTGACTGACAGAAGTGAAAAGGACTTTTTCTAGCATTCCACCAGAAACAGTGAGCACACTCTTGATGCTGCTGCAAAAATCAAAACCTCTGCTCAGCACCTCCCTCTAAATATGTATTTTTGGATGCTGAATGAAGTATGAATAATTAGACACTCAGACCAAGCGTTTCTGACGCACCAGCCCACATAATCCTTTCCCTAATAAGGTTGTGTGCTCGCAGAATTCTGCCATCATGCCGCCATCGGTAGAACAAAGTCAAGGTGTTATTATAATTTTTGTCATTGCCTGAGAAAGAATGCGTTAGACTCGGGGTATTAAATCTGCAGACGCATTAGAGCTGGCATGCTGGGGCCACTGGAGTGCCTAATCAATTAGGATGTTTGGTTTCAGGTACACATTCTGAGTTTGCATAATTTAACGTGCTCCTTGATTACGCCTCAGCCCGGTAGCTGGCATTTTTGCTTTAGTGTTTTTTTTTTCACCCTGCTATTAGTGTCAATGCTGGAGGCCCTCTGAGCTTCATTAGGGGAGCCACAATCATAGTGTTTTTGATTGACGAGTCTACGTTAATGTGTTAGCTCTCGTGCTGCTTGCCACTATTAGCGAGCAACACCTTAGCGCATGATGCACTGAGAGAATGAAAGGGAGGGCGGTGGTGTAAATGGGGAAAGAAAGGACGGTTTAGCGGTTTGCTCTTGACTTGTCAGACCTCATACAAGCATTTGTGGGGACCCAAAAATGCCAAATGTGCAACATAATAGTTGAAAAATGATGCAAAGATATAAAAAAAAATACAACAAATGAGGGGGGTTGTGCTTCCTTAAAGTTGTGCCCTTCCACTTAGATTAAGCTGTTAGCTATGGCTAAAATAATTCAAATACTCAGTTGCTGGAATTTGAAAGCCAAACAAGTCTTGACTGATCATGTACATCTGTGGGAAGGGGAAAATAGGAAAATAGTGTAAATTTGCAGCTAAAACTATTGCAGCAACATCTCTCCAATAGGAACAACACCTTTAAATCAAGCCATTGGCACGCTTTTAGCTATCACGCTTCCCTGAACCCCCCTTTTTGGTTTACATTCAGAACGATCACTATGAGACTCCTGTGTACAGTGCACTTCCCTGGAGCATAAGTGAACATCCCCATCTCCAGCACATTAAAAGATCCATCTCAGGTTCAGTAAGGTCGTCCGCAGGTCATTTCATTACAGCGGCAATGTGAGATCACACATCACGAAATGCGTGAAGTGAGGGGCAGAGTAGAGATCCACTGGGAGCTTGTGGCATTTTTGCCATTTATGTTGACAGCAAAGGAAGCTCCTTCCAAAGAGCTGGAGAATCATTAAGCAGTCAAACACTGCATTAGCTCATGCCAAAGTTGTACAGTCCCTTCCACCAAGAAATGTCCAAGGCAAAGAGGAAGCGAGAGAGATGGAGCAGTTGTGGACAGACAGAGCAAAAGTGGGATTCGAAATGATGGCCAAAGATACTGTGAGGTTCCTAGAGGGAGAGAGAGAGTAGAACGAATGAGCGAATGAGCAAGTGGGTTTCTAGGGAGAAGAAGCCGTGTATAAAAGTGAGCCCTCCAGCTAATGAGCTACATGAAGGCAAAGGGCCAGATCTATTTATACTGGCACAAATAGGTAAGGGTGGTATTTGTATTCCACTTAAAATCAACAGGAGCAGCCAGTGCTTTATTCTACTGAGAGTGCAATTGTTCAGTCTAGTGATTCCTCAGCCTGTTGCAGCACTCCAGGGACTCAAGAAAAAGCTTCCTGCCTTTAACAACAGTTCTTAAAGGGCAAAAACGGCAAAAGCTGGCAGAAGTTGCCTTTTAGAAAGCAAGCAGCATCTCAAGTGCCTTGCAGTCAAGGAGAGTCACCTTAACGGGAGTAAACATTTTCTCCGGGAGATCTGGCCCGTTTGAAAAGCGCTTTAGGCGAGAAGGGTGTTGACACTTATGTTTCCTTCAGCAAAACACATACACTGTGTCCTTGCTGTATGGAGAATGTTTTTTATTACCCAAAGTTTGCACTTTACTTTTGCAAACTGAAACACTTTCACACTGGGGTATATTCCATGCAAAACCCTGGTTTCTAAGATAAGATAAGATAAGATAAACCTTTATTAGTCCCACAAGTGGGAAATTTGAATTGTCACGGCAGAATGTGGACAGAACAAAGGTAAGAGCAGCAAAAATAAAAAAACAGACTGCATTTCCGCAGAGAAAATGCAGAGTGTGCTTGCTCAAATGCAGAACACAGAATCAGTGTTAGTGTTAGTGTTAGTGTTAGCATTAGCATAGCATAGCATTAGCAAAGCATTAGTATAGCATTAGCATAGCATTACCGTTAGCATAGCATTAGTATTAGCATAGCATTACCATAGCATTAGCATAAGATTAGCATTAGCATAGCATTAATGTTAGCATAGTGTTAACATAGCATTAGCATTAACATAGCATTAATGTGTGTGTGAGACTGTGTGTCCCAATACTTCTGTTCACATAGTTTTGTATGACAGCTTTGTCCCAATACTTTTGGCCATATTGTTCAGTTTAAACAGGTGTGTCTTTGGGGGCGTGGCCTGAGGTCTCAAATGAAGTTTCATAAGGTTTGGTCACTGTATGGAGCCTGAAAATTTCTTCTTCTGAAACTGCATTCATTTCAATGGGGTTAAAAATGAATTGAAGTGAACGGAGGGAAAATGGATGAGTGAAAGACAAGGAAAAGACGAGTGCGGGTCATCACCGACCACGTTTGTGTGTCGGGAAAGTTGGCCTGGGGTATCACATGAAGCTTGGTGAGTTTCAGATGAAGTGTGTCCGAGCAGGACTACTGAAAGTTCAGGGTGCCAATACTTATGCAAATCAATTTCTCCAGAAAAACGGTAATAACGAACGAACGTCAAGACGTAGCAAAAAGTTGTGAAGAAGCCCGTGATTCCAGATCAGGCTCAACGTTTCAGAGTTGGAACGGGGTCTCTATCTCGAAAGCCCTGGGAGGAGTAGTGTGCCAAAAAACGGGTGAATGGAAGGAAAATAAAGATAAAAATTAAGAAGAACAACAGAAATATAAAATATGGACATGTGTATTGTCACTGACATTTGTTTAGCCAAGAAGCCTGAAATAAAAATACCTATTTTGAATCTGTTGTTTCTGTAGGCTCTGAAACATGATTTCATATTGGTTGAAAATTTTATGTGCTTTTTTTAGGCATTGACATTTCGCTCACTGAATCTAAAACTGAATTTGAGCCTAAATTGTACCATTCTTTTGGTGGTCTTGCGGTTAGGGAGCTGCCCCCGTGATCAGAGGGTTGTGGGTTTGAATGCCAGGACTGCTAGTGGCAGTACTGAGGTACCCTTGAGCAAGGTACGTCAGGTGCTGTGTTCCTGGCTGCCCGCTGCTTCACTTGGTGAATAGATTAAATGCAGAAAAGAATTTCACACAGTTCACATTGTGTGCTGTGGTGTGTTCACATATGACAAAGGTTCACTTTATACTTTTTTTAATTATTGGCAGATTTATTACTTAACAATTTTAATTTTCAGTGCTTCAATATTTTTGTGTAATTTTTTGGCAGTCTGTCAATTGATTTTGTCCAGCTGCACAACACTGGAGGGATGTTGGGTCAATTCTGACTCGTCTACGGAATGATACGTTTTACATGGATTCGCCCTCTTGTTGAATTGAAATCATTTAGTGGTTCTATTATGACCTTTGCACTCCGACTCCGGCTATACACTCCTGTACTCGACTCATAACCAGGGAATTTTGTAGTAATGTCATGACAGGTGTTTCAAAAGTCATGAAGCAATTTCCTCTTTTCTCTACCTGGGGCTAAACCCTACATACTGTATTTGGAGTTCAATGCGACCCCATTTCTCCCTTTGATACATTACAAAAAAATTCCAGTCACTTTCATATGAGCAGATTTTATAATTCAGCAGCTGGTAAATTTTTTAAAAGACTATTTCAAAGCCATTTCAAATGACTTTTTGTCGGCAGACGCTGCACATTCTGACCTACATATATCAAAGATATTTCTAAGTCCCTTTTCCTTGGATGATTCCTAAGACCCCTTTGTCCCCAGCACTCATCTCATAACAGTGGTCTAATATAGACTGACGCAAGCTGAGCCCACACCCTTTAAGTACAGCCTTGGACTCCCGTCAGCGGCCCCGTCGGATTCTGTCCGATTTAAAAGTGGCGTTATTGATCTGTTCCTGCCAAGCTGCTTCCCCCTGTGTGTTGAGTCATCAAGTGGGCGGCCCGCCAGTGGGCACAGGAAGGCCAGAGGGAAAAACCGTCTGTCTGCCTTGACCTCTTTGGCTGTGAACCACACGAAGCTTTCTTCCCCCTCATTCACTGTTGTGTCAAGAGGGAAAAGACAGAAAAAAACAAAAAGCTATCCACTACTGGGCTTGCCTGGGCTTTTTTGTTTGTTTCATTTGTTTGTCGCTCACCCACTCGCTTCTATCTGCTGGCGAAGGGTTGCAGAGGCCTCCCTATACATGAAATTGGGGATTGCCACAAACAAACGGAGGTGCTAAATGTCAGACGTGCATCGCAAATTCTCCCGTCCACATGAAAGAGCCTGAATTACAGAGCGTTAGCCCCCCATGCTTCAACAGCCAATGCGCTTTCCTCAGAGGTAAATCGATTCTTATTGAAATGCTGATATTAACCAAGCCCAAGGGTTCAGAGAGGTGGGGAAAATCATTGTAAGGTTTACACGAGATATAGTGTAAGCGCAGTTAGGCAACAAAGGCACCACAAAAGCAGCTCCGCATGCCCCAAGACAACTTGCTTCCTCTTTGAAAAGATCTTGTCTAAGATCAACACTGTTGTCGAGATTTTTCTGTGTTCTCCAGGCCAGCATGAGACCACAAAGTAAAAAGTAGCTGTGGAAGAATGTCCCAACGCACCCAATCAGTGGACGTGCTCACATCCATGACCAGTAGCTGGGGGATTCATGATTTGTTTGGAGATTTGAGCAATATTGTAAATGCTTACAGCAGCCCATTTCACCAGTACTTGAAATGAACGAAACTTCTCTGTTGCCCTCTTCTGTCCTTTCAACCACGTGCCATGACTGGCATCTCATTGGAAATCTGATCATGTAATCCAACCCCTCCCTCTGTTCTTTTGGCAGAAGTAATGAAACTCGTCTGCAGGCCACAATCAGTGGACTGTCTCATGCTCGGTGCTCTCTGTGGCAGGATAAGACAGAGGAGCACCTGGGGCCTACAGCGGCTACAAAACAAATGTTACCCTGCCAAACTGGCCAACAGTGAGTGATATATTCCTGCAAGACCTTGGATCAGTACCTCCACCAGTTTCTGTTTCATCCAAACCAAGATGAGGCTTCATCTCTGGCAGACAGATGATGCTGCAATATTCACGGCCTGCTGCGTTTGTGCGCCAGCTGAACCATTAAGAGGCATGATCCCGCCATATTAGCATAGGGGCTTACAGGGATTTGTAGCGTTTCACCTTGGGCAGCTCCACAATGTGGCAATTCTACAGTTTTCTACAGGACTTTGAGACAGACCTGGGATTAAAACAGGCTCCCACACGGGAGGCACTTTGTGGACCAGAGGCAAAAAATGTATAGCAGTCGTCCGCGCTAATTGTTGATTACCATTCCATTAGGCGCACATTATCTTCCTCGTTATTTACATTTTTACTCAATAAGCTCGTTTAGGCTGGGGAGGCTGCACTGGGAAAAGGTCATGGTTAATTAGATTTCAGGACTTATCTCTTTCTGGCCTCGAATCAATTAGGGGGAATAATAAGTGAATGAGCAGAGCTATCAGCATCTGTGACAATAAAGTAATAAGCTGAGGTGCGGGGATGGCTCCATGTAGGTCTACAAGCTGTTCCTAAACCGCCTGTCAGTAATAAGCCCTAATCTGTGAAGGCATGGACCCCTTCTTTCCCTTCTGTAATCCTCACTAATTGCCCAATTAAACCAAATCAGTTTCACAACAAATGGAGTATTATCCAAGTGGCCCAAACCTGTTTCTGAGTGAAGTGTCTTCAAATCAGCATTTCTTGCCAGTTCAATCAGCATATTAACGCATTTCTTCTCAAGTTCCGAAGATCTAAGGTCTAAATATTTTGGTATTCAAGCGTTACAGTGAAGGTCTAAAGTGGTTTACCGGGTTGGACTCCTTTGAAGACAATCCCATTCTTCTGCTCCCTTTGTATTTCAGGAACTATCATGCCATGAAAAGAGGAAGGTTCTTGGCCAATCACAAAAGTAACCTATGGTTGCTGAAATGGTTTCATCCTTGGGGGTGGTTTAGTATATGCCATCCTGACCAGATTCCTTTGCGAGTTGGCATGTTATGGATTAGCACGCTCACATTATCATGGGATTATCACACTTGCCTTTAAAGGCAAGCCAGGAGAAGAGGCGTTCAAGTCTTGGCCCAGGTTTCAGACCAGATTCCATCCTTATAGATGGTGTTCACTCAGAGCCCCCTGGTAAGGCGCTGTCCCTCCCTCTCTATCTCGTGTTCCATCTCTTTCCCTCTTTCTCCCAAAGGCAGCTTCTGCTCTGCTGTCATTCTCTCATCTATGAACAGGTTCACCTGAGTAAAGCTGGAGATGAAATCACAATGTCTTAGGAAGCAGCATG
Source organism: Alestes dentex (assembly GCA_037576975.1). NCBI lineage: Eukaryota > Metazoa > Chordata > Actinopteri > Characiformes > Alestidae > Alestes > Alestes dentex. The sequence goes on along the minus strand of JBBIGA010000132.1, from coordinate 7,960,927 downwards.
AGCGAGGGGTAAGCAGTGGAAACAGCTCCAGGAGCCGTTAAATTGTGAGCGCAATGAGAGTTTCGTTTCGCTGTTCTTGCCCACCTTAGGAGTTAAGCGTAGATGAGAAGGCCCAGAACTAGAAAGTGAGAGAAAGCGACAAGAAACTCCTTACATTGTGAGCAAATAAATGCGAAGAAAAGTACTGGAGTCCTCCTCTGCCAGACAGACTGGGTTGAGCAGCTATGTTAGCACGTGAGAAATCAATTTGGCCGTATTCCTGCACAAAATGAAGGGAGACTTATTAGAGCAGTTAGACAGGGACTACCGGATACTGGATGTGCAATGCGTCATTGAGGACAAATGCTTGCCAGCTCTTCTATCAATTGACCACAGTGCATATGTCCAAGACAAATCAGGCCAGTAAGGTGTGTATGACCAGGTGAAAGAGCGCCTGCTGTCCAAACAAGAGAAGAAACCCAGACATATCCAGATCAAGACCAAGATCTTTGATGTTTGTTCTCAAAACTGATCTGTTTTCTCCTTTGAAGTCATACATTTTATGACTTGGAGTTGACTTCCCCACAATTTACTCATTTTCTGAACTGTCCAGAACCCATCCTGACACAGTCCACATCCTAACCTCACTGTGTCACATCACCTCACAGACAAAATGACACCATGTAATCTTAGACATATTTGCCCTGATTGCTTGCTGTCTTTCAACACTTTGTCTTTCGTGGTGAAATGGAGTGCATCCGCCAAACCTGAGCTCCTGAACGAGTTATCATGAGGTTAAGGAAGTATATTCTGGCCGCATTCAGCTGCTTTTTGAGAGTCTGGTAGCCGCCGCTGTCATGCTCTTTAAGTATATTTGCTGGTCCGTAAAAGCACTAAGGCTTGTGGCTGAGGCACAGAGAGGACAGCAGTTAAGATTAAGCTGCCTATAGACTAACATTTCTATTTGGGCCTTCAGAGGGTCTCAAAGAGACAGGCAGCCGTTTCTCACTGCCACCACCAGAGCCTCAAAAACAAGATACCCTCAATGGTGCATACTTGCCATCATCTCAATGGGTGGAAAGGGCCTGAAAGACACACAGTCACACTCGAGTTGAATCCAGTATGTATAATGCATTACAATGCAGTCACGCTGCGCTGAAGCTATTTGTCAAAGTTATTGCTTCTTGGCTCACGATGACTCAGTTAAACAAATATGAAATCCTCCCACCCCATCAAAAAAATGACAAATGTTAATTACTACTGCATTTTCAGATATATGTTGTCATCCACACCAAATAACTTCACCTTTAGGTATTTCATAATGCAGCACATTAATTCTAGGGGTGATATTTGTAATATATTTCATTGCCTATAGTGATACAAAAATATCCTACGCAAAGAGGAGTTCTGCTTCATTCATCATGTATAAGCTCATCTGCCAGGTTATGCTATGTTCCTGTTTTTCAGCGTGTTTATTTTTCCTACAAGGTGGGAGAGGCTTTGGGAAGGGGAGGTTTGGGATGGGAAATAATGGAAATACAGTAACAATACGGTAAAGTTAGCGTGCCGCGTCAGTTTCATTCCTTGGTGGAAAAACAAATAGCAGCTGTCAAATTCTTGCTGGTATGAAATGTGGTTTTCTACCATCCCCACAAAGCAAAGTGGTTTCCAAAACAATATCTTGCAAGTGATATTTATCAGTGGAGTCAGAATACGCTTCGGAGGATGACGAACGAATTGTTTGTGAAATGCCAGTCTAAGTCCACTACAGCTGTTCTTTTTTATATATATGTTGCTTGAATTGATTGTTTTACGCCTTGGGTTGTTCAACCAGGAATGGGACTTTGGACAAGTGTAAATGCGTTTCTGTGGCTAACAGAAGGGTGTCATTCATTGTGTGCACAATACCCAGCCACACAGGGCAACCCTGGCTTAACATCGGTCAAAATATCATTGAAGTCCTATTTCAGCCGCCATTATAACAGCAAAAGAGTAATCTCCTGTGAGTGATAGGCAATTGAAGAAGTCCCTTCTTTTGAAAGACGTTATCATCTCTCCTTTCCTAATCTAAAATCCTTTCCTCTTCTGAAGAACGGACACTGGGAGTTCAACCCCGGCCACTGGATTACGCGTAGGAGTTTTGCGGGCCAGAGCAAGTGAGAGCGAGTTCCTCAGTTGGAAAAACGTCTTATTGGAGATATTTAAGAGAAGATTAAAAGACAAATTGAAGTCTAGACAACCCTAATGCAAAGTCTGATCCCTTAATGCACTCATTCTCAGACCCGTCTTGATTTTTGTGATATTCAAAAAGCACCACCAGGGCATTAATACAGAGGCAAACAGGACTATTTTAAGGCTGTGTTTAAACAGACAGCTATAATACTTGATTAGATTGGCTTTTTTCGCTCCGGACAGGATTTTGTGGTCACGTGATCATTTGCTGCGCACAGCTGTGTCAATATATGGTGATGGTGGTCCAACACATTAAGCTCTATGTCATTTTCTGTTAAGAGGATAAGAGACAGTTGTTTGCTTTAGCAGGGCTGCAGCACTCCACAGCCATGTGCTTTCCATGCTCTAACAGTTTAATGATGCAAAAAAACAAAATATAACCTGACAGAGAAAGTATCTTACCTTTCACAGGCTGATGGCGTTGCACAAGATATTATATAAATATCCTGGGAAGGCTGCATGCCAGAGACCCACTTTTCCAATGAGGACTCTGGTGTTATCACATCCCATTCAGGATCCAGCCTTGAACTGCACTGTCATCCATGAAGATTTATCCCAACACTGAATGTCTTCTGTGATTATTTATCCATTTCTCCTGGTTGTGAAAAGTTGTTGTTGGCACGTTTGTTACACACTTGCAATCGGGCATGTGTGGCAGATCTGATCTGCATGTGAGTGGTATTCTTTCAATTCTTTATATTAGAGGCATGACATTTGTCAAATAGATATGTACAATCCTCAGTCCTGGTAGCCCCCCTGTCCTGCATGTTGTAATGTTTTGCCTGCTCTTGCCACCTACTTTAGCCCCATAAAGGCTTGATAATACGATTATTGCTCAGCCAGGTGTGTTAGGAGCATGGAAGATGTCTGGCAGGCTTCCAGTACCCAATTAAAGAGGATTTCACCTGTAAAGACATGATTGCAGTATTGAATTAGAAAAAAAAAAGAATAAACTATGCAGTGGTTGGATCAGCCAGAACAAATTAGATTCAATTTTGTTTTTACACCAACCAATTAAAAAGATATAACTGGACAGCAACAAAGTATACAGAGTATTTTAGGACATTATGACTGCACAGACACACATAGACAAGAACAGTATCATATAAAATCTAAATAAATCCAAATAAAATATTCAATATGATGTACACTATGCTAATATACACAAACAAAAAAGGAGCAATAAAATAATTTAAACAGTACATTAGCATCAAGCTTACTGCTGACTAATTATGGCAGATTCATGAATGAGATCAATTTAAGCCATTCATTCATTATCTTAACCACTTAAATTTAACCAAGATCACAGAGTCCTTGTCTTGTCCTGTCTGATTGTATTGTTGCGCTCGTGCTTCTTGCACACTTTTGAGTCCTGTTTGCACTTGTGGTCTTGTGCTGTTCTGCTCTGCTCTGCTCTTGTGTTGCACCATGGTCCTGGAGGCACGTTACCTCATTTCACTGCATACTGTGTGTGCATGGTCGAAATGACAATATAGACTGCTTGACTTGACTTGACTTAAACGTACATCAGATTTAATTTTACATTTTAAATGCTCTAAACTGGTCTTCTTTAATAGCCATTTTGTTCATTCTACTGATACTATGACCCAGAGGTCCCCATCCTGCAATTTTAATACGACCGTCTGCCTTTTCCTATTTATGAAGCTGACCCCTCTTTCCTTATTTTGCCAGTTTAATGCTGACAAATACTGGAGGGTGGATCAGTCTCTCAGAGCATTTCGTCTGGCTCATGAGTAAAACATTAAAGGCAAAGCAGCACTTTTCTTTTGCAGTTATGAAGCTCATATCGGGAGAAGAAATGCGGAATGAAGGCGCTTGGCACAAAGTCTCAATTTCGTTTCATTTTGTCTCTAAATGATGACACCCAGGGCTTGAAATTTCAGCGAGGCTGAGGAGACTCTTCAGAGAATATACATTTCACAATCCAGAAGCTTTTCATTAACATCTAAAAGGGCAGACTGGCAGACAAAGAGAAATGATACAATAAAATACAGGAAATTTGTAATAATTTAATAAGGATGAACCAGAAAGCAGGAGTTCTCATTCATGTGATTACTCACCGATAGCTCACACTATGACTTACATTTTACCAGCGCACATACACACAGATAAGGAATGCTAAAACCCCCCCTGCTATGTTTGGCAGGTCTGTAATTACATCCGTAACATTAGCCCTGCATTTTCTGCAAGAGTTCCAAGTTGGCAATTCAGAGGCTCCACCTGCAGGTTAGCGTAAACGGACCCCGTCTGAAAACGACTGAAACCAGAGCTATTAGGCGAAGTTGCCAAGGTCAAAGACGGGTCAGAATCTGCAACGCACGTCAATGAAAAATTGTAGTGGCCACCCAGCTTCACGTAATTACAGCCCACGCCTTAATCATGGATACCAGGGATGCAAATGATCTTTCCCTTTGGCGTGTTGTTTGAATAACAACGGCCTGTGTCCGGCCTGTGATTGGATGATTGATGCTTCTGCCCGGTAGCTGGTAATCAGTTCTTCCCGTGCTGGTGTAAAGGAAGGAAAAGCTGGAAGGCTCCCAACCATATTTGGTGTAAATACCTTTTTGCTAGCTTAGCTCCATTTTTCATCAAAGGCCTCTGGGTGACTTAGAACAGCACTGGCAATCCACCTTCCTCATCCTGGCAGCTGCGTTTCACCACTTCAAACAAAGCAAAAGGCCATGAGAGTCCAAGCCTTACAGTGATTTCACCATGGTCACTAAGTAGTGTAAAGCACCTTACAAATGTAAGAACTTTAAATACCATTTGCATATAATTTACATACTCACTACTTCTTAAAATTACATTGAAGTAAAAATAAATATTTCATTTGCCTAAATTACAATAGCTTAGTGGTGCCAGACCACAAGGGGGTTCTGTCACTTTGATGATGCCCCTTATGTTTATCGGCACTAAATCAATGATAAATTAGCTGGCTAAGATGGTAACAAATATCTATGCTTGGTAAAATGAAGAACTTATAATGAAGTGGATAAGAAGAGCATGTTGAAAAGTCAAAAAAATGCTTAATCGTATTTAAATGTAAGACCTTTTAACATTAACAAAGACACATCTATTTATTGAGTGGATTGGTCAGTAGTGAATTTCAGTCTTCCCAGTGCTGGCACGATGGTAAGGTTTTAGTGTGTTTGTGGATTAGTCTTCTTGATATATGCCAATGTCAACATGGTCATATCTTTACACTGTGTTAAATGAAAAGTATTGGTGTTGCTTTCTTCTTTTTTGTCGCCCGTATCTGCCCTGACTTGCTGGTATGGCTTGTGTGTGTAAAATGTGGTGGGGATGACTGCTGTTTGGCCGGTAGATTTGTTAGTTTTTGTTTTGTGCATTTGCATAATTGATAATTGGTTATATCTGCAGCTATGCAACTCCCCCTTTTTCACTTTGATGAATGCAGTCTGTGTGCCAGCTCCTGCTCCTGATGGTTCAGTTCCCCCAAAGCACTCCTTTTAAAATATTCCTGGCCATTCCTGGTGGTGTTCTAACGCAATGTTTTGGAAACATCAGAGGTAAACATTAAACTCACTTAACAAGTCTTAACGAGTGCTTGCAAACATTTGTTAATTCAGACATGTATCACATAAGTATGCACCAAAACAAGCCTCCAGTTGAGCTTTGGAACAAGCCAAATAATGCAGGAGAGTTCAGGTAAGCAATACAAACATTATTCCATGATCAGCGTAATGTAAAATAAAGTGTCCATTTGTCACACATGAACACAGCGCGCAGTGTGAAATTCTTTCTCTGCATTTAATCCATTCACCAAGTGAAGCAGTGGGCAGCCAGGGACACAGTGCCTGGGGAGCAGTGTGTGGGGATGGTACCTTGCTCGAGAGTACCTCAGTGGTGTCACTAGCAGTCCTGGGATTCAAACCCACAACCTTCTGATTGTAGGGGCAACCCCCTAACCACCAGGCCACCAGCTGCCACCGGCTCCCCCAGCTTAAAAATGCTCAAACTTACAGTAATACATGGATTGGTATTCAAATAGGCCAGCACACTGACCTTTTTAGACCTTTAAATATGACACAGATAATCATACTTTAGACCCAGTTTGTTTTATATCAGCTTGGCTTAAAAGGCGGATTGGCCACACCCTAATGATGAACAGCTAAACCAGATGAACACCATTCCCTTCGGCACAGCAAAGTCATGCCATGGACTGAAGAAGCACCAATGATGTTACAAGGGTGTTGCTGACATCAGAGCGTTCTCAGGAGGGGATGAGTCAACCACCCCTTGCAGAAAAGAAAACCGACTTTTAGGTTAATTTGCTGTCTGCTGGCCTGAGCCAAAGCAGGAGAAGATCTCCAGGTATTCCCCTGCGGCTTAAAAATCTCATCCTCACCCAGGGCGGATTAGCGCAGCAGCACACGATAGCATCGCAGGGTTCTTCCAGGCCAAATCGGCTTCTCGAGTCAGCTGAGCATTGATTGCACAGTCAGCAGAAAAGCAGCGCCAGGAGGGCGCCAAGTTTGATTGTCCCTAATCAAGTCCAATCATCTCTCCTCTGACTGGGGGAGATGAGTCCAGCTGAGCAGAACCTGACTAGCCTGATAAGCTTTATCTCATCCCTAAAGTCTAGTATTTCTGCAGAATCCATTCTTTGGAGTTGCCAGCAATAGTGATTGATCTCTATGGTGGGGAGGGGCAGAGCTAGAATGTGCTAGAATGTTCTCCAGCCAAGTTCTTCACACTGTATGTAAACCCAAATGGCTCACATTAGGTGATATTTGAAGCTAGAGTGGACCAGAAATTGCACTGCATGTGTGAAATAACTCAACTGTCTATATAACTCAGCTGTTTAATCTGTGAACAGAGAAAATGTTATTGAATGTTGATCTATTCGCCATATCATCCGCTATTTTATTGCATTTATTTTCATTGCAATAACACCAAGCTACTTGCACACGTCATTTTGCACTACTGATCTTTTGTTAAAGTACACTAAATCTTTACGCAAAGCAATGTCAGTGTTACAATGTTATTTGTTTCACTATTGTTCTTGTCATTGTGTTGCACTATCTTTCTATTTTTTTCTATTATCTTATCTTTTATTCTTTCTTGTTGCACTGAGCATGCTAATGGCACAAGAATGTCCCTCGGAATAAATAATGTTCTTTCTTATCTTGTCTGTCATGACTGAACTCAAGGCAGAAGACACTGGGATGTCCACCAAGTTACAATATCCGTCAAGATGTTCCTCATTAGTGCAGAATGGCGGTGTATGTTTTATTACTGTTTTTTCTTCTACAGTTTGAGGTCTTGCCCCAAAGATCAATACAGAACATGTGACTGGGACCTCTATTTTCATCTCACCTGCTTGCTTCCATGTTTTATGTTCTCGTTGCTTGAGGTGCCTCACAATTCATGAAAAAATAACTAAAAGCATTTTTCTTAACAGAATTTATTATACCATTCTGTCATTTTGACTGCAGCCAATCTATACGTTCAGTCGTTACCTAATATATCAAGAGCTCTTTGGTGGATGGGGTTGTGGGTCTGACAAGCGTTTTGTAGCTGTTTCATGTCTTTATCTTCATGGAGCGCATTGACTTAAAAGAAGTATACTTGTCAATTCTTGTTTTTGTTTTGTTTTTTTTTAATAATTGGATTTTCTTAGTTTCAAAGAAACAGGGAGATAACCTTTAGAATTATCTCTTGTTCGTTTGGAACTAATTACAGGTCAATTATGCCCAACTGTTATCAGCGTATGAGGAAATGTTAAACCTCTACTCTGAATACTAAACAAAATGTTTACACCGCAAAGCTGCTGCCTGTTAGTATTATTTACTGATGCCAGGATCAGCTTTGGAACAGACAAAAAATGCTTAGGCTTCCTAGCCTAGAGTTCCTAATACAGGCCACATTTATCTCAGAATTTCTCAGAAATTCAAAATAAAATATTACTATTACTGTAATGAGGAATGTGTGTATTAGTCTAAATGTTTGCTGTAAGATTCCAGCAGTTGTTTACAGTTTGCCCTCAAGTCCAACAGTTACCTCGTATTTAGGTTAACACCTCATTACAGTCGTTTAGTTTTGTGTTATCATTCATCTCAACAACGAACGTTTCCTATTTCACTTCAGCACAACTAAAGTAGACGTTTAGTCAATATGGGCCCTCAGATGGTGCAGTGCTTCGAAATCCACACTGACACGTCTTCCCAAAGTCATTCCGCATATAAGCGAAGACATCTGAAGAAACAAACCATCTTTTCTGAAGGGAATTCTGCACAGTGCGGTGATCTAATTCATCATGTAACGGCACATTAGGTTTCTCAGTAAGCTTCAATGTACCAATATCCACACTGTCAGCCAGCGGACGGCTTTGGCTGCGAATATCCAATTATTGGCACAGAAGCGGTTAAAAGCAAGAGCCACTTAAAGGCAAGAAATACCGCTTTTGCCCGCAAGACAATAATTGTATTTCTTTTCTCCCCGTAAATAGCCAGGTACATAAAATCAATGTGAGAGGACCCAATAACAATCCATCTTTCCTCCTCGGGCCTGATCGCAGGGCCTCCCCACCCCCAGGGCCTTTATTACCATGGATCCGTGTTAGAAATCCACTCTACCGTCTGGCTGACCAGATCGATCTGGCATCTATTTGTTGCATTTAAGTGATTCTTCCCAGCTAGCACAAAGGCAGGGAGGGAAATGCAGCCTGCTGGTGAGAGCCTTGATGAGACTTGCCAAGGAAGGGCTGCTGTTCCATGGCGAGTCTCTGCAGGAGAAGGCAGCAGAGGAGGTCCTACATGTTCGTTTTGGGTATCGATATTTGTATCTGGTTATAAATCTCTGACCACACAAGGAATTCATCTGATTACAAATGTTTGTGAAACAACTGAGTGCATCCTGACTTCTCAAACTTAGACCCAGTTTTGGATTCTGCATGATAAGTGATGGTCATCAATGTGGAACAAAATTTCACCCCTACAGGCATCCTTTTCAGAGGATGCTGAAAAGGGCTGGAGAGGACTGACCTTTGATCAGATTCCTCTGTCATTCCTCTGTACTAATGTCACTGCCACAAAAACTGATTCTATTCCATTTATAAAACCAACCCAGTTGTCCAATAAGGTAGGTTTGGCTACATGGTGAAGTTTTGTTCACAGACTTCCAGTGTTCGTTAGTGGCATTAGGCTTGTAGTTAAGGCGCTCAGCCAAAAGAACATAATTTGAGTCAGTAGAAAATGGCTTACATTTGATTTCTCTTGGAACTTTCAACTAAAGTTGAACTTTAAACTAAATATTATACTATTAACCACAAATGAACTTCAAGTTTAAGAAGGTGCAAGGTTCTCTTAATTCTAACCTTAAACCTCATCCTCCTATATCGATGCCCTCTTTACTAAATACAATTAACTTATTTTGTAAATTTCGGGGTGAATTGGGCAAAGTCAATAACTGCATTAACAAATGTTTCCTTTGACCAAGTTTTGTCCATCTTCATTTTTCAGGCAGGCTAGCAAATCTCACCTGATTATATCACACCTCCATCGTACATTGAGCAAAATTGCTAAGATATTAAAGGTAGATCCATGTTTAAAATGTTCATCAAGTATTTGGGTTAATCCAACGTTGTACTGTGGAAGGAGTGGTTAGAAAAAGGTATTGTAGGAGATTTATACGGTGGGACTGCAATTAAGTCATTTCGGGAGTTCTTGTCCTGGAGAACTGGAAAAAATCAAATGGAGTCAAAAAATCGAACGGAGTCAGAAAGATGCGGCGTTGCCGTTTTATTCAAATATTACAGCCGTGGCCCGTGGGAGCGGCCTCCTTGCTTGCTTGCCCACTCACTCACCTGCTCGCTCACCAACTGGGCTCTATAACGGAGTTCTTATAGGCCTCAAAATTCAACACCCATTTTTCTAATACAACCCACTGATGGATTTTTACCAACAAAGTTTTATCACCTGATTTGCTTAATTCCACATTTCTTTGTTTCTACCAATACAGTTTAATCAGCTTATTTGCTTAGCTTCATCTTTCTTTATTTCTACCTAGAAAATTTAATCACCTCACCTGATTTGCTTAACTCCACCTCTTTGTTTCAACCAATAATTACAGGATTAGTTATCGCTAATTAATATTCAGTTGACACCACCAGTCTGCCCTTTAACCAATAAGATTTTATCACCTGATTAGCTTAACTCCACCTCTTGGCACCTCCAGTCTGGCCTTCAAAGAGACCTGCATGTCCAGTCTGGCCTTCAAGGCCATCTAACATAGTAAGGCACTGTGCCATCTTCACCTGTGGGGGCTTTCCACCTCCCTTTCCAGGTGTTTAAACTTAATTGTAGGAGATTTTTACATTAAAACCCATACAATTCTACTATGCCAATCACTGTCGATCAGTAAAATACCCCTTCATTCTCACAACATCATGGGCTGAACAGAAACCACTTTTTTAGATATCTTTGAATTCAGCATGTACAGAAAGGCCAGGATCCTCACAATCAGCAGAGATGATCAGAGCTGTCTTCAGAATACTTGAGGGAGGAAGAGAGGCTTCTACATTTTATAAGTTATCATTTAGTGGCGCTGAGAATACAATTATGGCCTCTCTAAAATGTGTTTGGGTGAGAGATTTAGGGGGTTCATTTGGTGACCAAGACGGGGAGAGCATTCTGTCAAGAAATCTGATGGTGAGTTTGATGCAGTTTAAATTTTTACGTCACTTGTGGACCACAACCAGATTGTTTAGAGGGCCTGTCAAACTCAGTGTTATGCTGGAAGTGTAAGCAGTGTGCTGACACTTTAATTCATGTGCTGTTGGGTTGTCCATATATAGTTCTTCTGGAGAAAATTTCAAGACTACATTTTCAATGCAGCAAGGATAGGTTTTGATTTTTGTCCTGCACTGTGTGTTCTTGGTCATTCTAAGGTCATGGTGAAATTGCCTGAAGCCTTGACGGACTGGGTGCAGGATGCAATAATGATTGGAAGATGGTTTCTGCTCAGAAATTGGAAGTCATCTTTTGAGGAATGGACTGTTGATTTGGGAAAGGCTGCTGCATATGAAAGAGTGTCATACAGGATGACTAATCAAGACCAAAATATAGGCATAAGTGGAACAACTATAAATACTTAAAAACATGAATGAGGTGGAAATACACGGTCGGTGTATGTTTTATGTAATATGTTTGTGTCTGTTACAAAGCCATGAAGTTTGCTGTATTAATCCCTCTCTGATTCTGTGTGTATGTGGGGAGTGGGGGGAGTGGTGTGTTACTAAATGTTGGATTTTTTGTAACTATATTTGTCTGTAAAATTTGTACTTGGTTATTGAAAAAGGAATACAAAATGCAGATAAAAAAATGATAACCCTAAACTTCATCCAATCTTAATTTCAAACCTTAACCCTTACCTAGTCTAAACCTGATCCTAATACTTATGCTGTATAGATAACCTTTAGAGGACTCAGAAAATAAAGTGCAATTTTAAATACATCTACAAAATGTATCCAGTTGGGCTTTCTGAATTCTTTTGAAATCAAGATAAGAGAACCCTTTATTGGTCCCACAAGAAGGAAATTTGCATTTTTTAAAATATTTTTTTGCATCAACCTTACTCTCAGATCTTATGCAGATCAGAATTATGTAAACTTTAAATCAATAATACTGAAATTAATTATCATTTTTCAGGGATTCATTTTTTTCAAATTTCACCACAGATCCATTTGATTAGATTATTTTGATACCATTCTGATATAAAATACATTAAATACACAAGTAGGTTCACCATCTTTTGACTGGTCATCTTGATGCATTTTTACATTCCAAGGACATACAGAGCACTTTTGAAATCTCTTTTGGGGCCAATACGCCTCTGGGTCCAGCCAACTGGCCCTGTTAAGAATTCAGCATGTCATCCCACTCTGAAAATGTTCCTTTTCATATTTTGTTCCTCCAGTGGAGCCATTGATCTATGGGGACCAGCCTGCTTGCTTGCATGAACAGCAAGCCTACGCAGAGTGAGGCCAGTAAAGGTAAATGCCAGAGGACAACTGGCCACACTATAAATAAATAAGCATGTTCTATTTTCTTAAATCTGGACATTAAACTTTTAACTGGCCCCTGTCCTTCCAAGCCAAATGTGTGGGGCAAGTCTAGCAAGTTTGGGTGCTAGCTCGGTCTGTGAGAAACAAATAAGGCTAAGATAATAAAGCTAAGGTGGTCCTCACCTTAGATCTGTCAAGACATGACCACAAACCGGATCGAACTATGACCTGGGTGACCTAAGAAACAAATAAGGCTAAGATAATAAAGCTAAGGTGGTCTTCAGCTTAGCTCTGTCAATACATGACCACAAACTGGATCGAATTGTGACCTGGGTTATGAACATTGCTGCCTGCAAAACACAATTTACACTGCAGCCCACCCCCACACATTCACACAACACCACCACCACCAACAGCCAGTACAGACAATACCAAAACCTCACCAACACCACCAACAACAACAGCCAGTACAGACAATATCAAAACCTCACCACCACCACCAACAGCCAGTACAGACAATACCAAAACCTCAACACCACCACCAACAGCCAGTACAGACGATATCAAAACCTCACCACCACCACCAACAGCCAGTACAGACAATATCAAAACCTCACCACCACCACCAACAGCCAGTACAGACAATACCAAAACCTCACCACCACCACCAACAGCCAGTACAGACAATACCAAAACCTCACCACCACCAACAGCCAGTACAGACAATATCAAAATCTCAACACCACCACCAACAGCCAGTACAGACAATATCAAAACCTCACCACCACCACCACCAACAGCCAGTACAGACAATATCAAAATCTTGTTTCCTTTTCTGTATTTTTGACATGATCTAAAAATAACAACTCCCACTGCATTTACATACCATGATGAATGATTTAACAGGACTGAACCGTTTTTTTCCTGTCGTTTTTTTTCTCCCATAGTTTTTTGAGTTTTTCTCATATACACATTTCAAGTTATAAGATTTTATTGTTGTTAAGATATGAAGATATAACGTTTTTTGCCTCATTTGTTAGTGGTCTACTGGACTTGCCTCCATTTGAAGAAATAAATTATGATTTTCTACAGATAAAAATAAACGTTCTGATCCACATGTGTTTCCGAAAGCACCTATGTTTTCTTACATTTGCTAAAAGGCGAGTCGTTTCATCTTCACTACATTCATCATTGGTCAATTGAGCCATTTTAATTGGACAATTAGCAGTGTGACTCCGCACAAGCGTGAAGAGACAATGGTGTGACTGTTCTCCAGAAACGTTCTGCTGTGCAGTGTGTTACATTTACTAATGTTAAGCAAACCCACCTCAGGACCAGCAGGAAAAGCTGATTGGGCTTCAGCAGCAGAATGAGGAGGTGGAAATGTCCATCTTATAGACAGTGGGGTCTATAAGATAGACATGGTTATGTGGGGTCATATCTATATATGATGGGAGTGGTCTCTTCCAGGATAATGGGAATGGCCTCCTCCTGGATGATAATGCCCCCATCCACAGGGCATGAGGGGTCAGTGAATGGATAGAGGAGTAAGAAAATGATATAAATCGTGTGCTATGGCCTTCACAGTCCTCAGATCTCAACCCAGCTGAAGACGTCTAGGAAATTCAGGTTGTGTTAGACAGCGACCTCCCCCAGCACCATCAAAACACCAAATGAGGGAATACCTTTTGGAAGAGCAATGTTTCATCCCCCTGCTACCACCTCAGGACCAGCAGGAAAAGCTGATTTGGCCTCAGCAGCAGAATGAGGAGGTGGAAATCTGCACGCTGCTTTCACTTTTTCTTTTTACGGAGGAAGAATATCACGACTTCAACACATTCTGCCATTATAATTTTCTGTATTTATAATATTAGGTACAGATACAGGCTTTTCTCAGCAGTCGGTGGAGGATCTTTATGTAACCTGGGTTGCAGAGTGTATTTAAAATATTTAAGTGTGCTCCCTGTGAAGAACACACACTTATTTCCACTTAGAAAATCAACAAACGTGTAATTTAGGCTAAGGAATTCATACTAATTACATTACATTACATTATTGAACATGTAAGCAATAATCTGTCCTGGGAAACATTATTAAAGAAATCCTCCCAACCCTGCCTGACTTGGCTGTGATGTTTTGTTTGCATTGGAAAGCAGTCCTTGTTTTGGGAAAAAAAAACACATGCAGCCCCTCTGTCTGGCTAAATTGTGTTTGTTGCAAACAGGCTTGCAGCAACTGCTCCCACCTGCTTGGTGCCACGCAAACACACCTGGTTAAACAGCACCTGGACGAGTCTCCTCGCCACCATATTGGTCATAATTAAAAGAGCGTGCAGTTTTTGCAGACACTCTTTGATCCTCCTAAGGACGGAGGCTGCTGAGCTCATGAGCACCTGTTCAGCTTCTGATTCATCTGTTCCCTCACTGAGGTGCTGTGGAGGAAGCTGAGCGCAGTGGAAACACATCCAAAGCACCAGCGAAGAAATGCTGATTGTTAAAATGTTTTTTTTTTAACGCAAAAAAATAAAACTACAGAAATATTGCATAAAGAAAAAATGTTAATAAAGAAACTCACTGGTCAGTTTCTGCCCACAGAGCTGCTCTTGGTTGGGGATTTTTGGTTTCACAGCTGTGCTGAGAATGGTCTATCACCCACATAATATCTAGTCAATAGCAGCAAGGTAGTCAGAAACTGGCCAGTGATGAATGGGGTCTAGGATGGTTGGCGAATCATGCATGACAGTGGGGTCTATAAGATAGACATGGCTATGTGGGGTCATATCTATATATGATGGGAGTGGTCTCTTCCAGGATGATGGGAATGGCCTCCTCCTGGATGATAATGCCCCCATAGGGCATGAGGGGTCAGTGAATGGATAGAGGAGTAAGAAAATGATATAAATCGTGTGCTATGGCCTTCACAGTCCCCAGATTTCAACCCAGCTGAACACTTCTAGCAAATTCAGGTTGTGTTAGACAGCGACCTCCCCCAGCATCATCAAAACACCAAATGAGGGAATATCTTTTGGAAGAGCAATGTTTCATCCCCCTGCTACAGTACTGTACAGAGTCCTGTGCATAAGACCACCCTTTCTTTTCATTTCATTTACAGTCAACAACAGCTATTGAGTGCTTTGTTTTTCAGGTACAAAAAAAACCAACCAAATTTTCAATTTACTTTTTTCTTGTCTACTTATCTTCATTACAGGATCCTACATTTTTGCATTGCAATATGCCTCCAAATATGATTGTTAGAAGTTGTTTATATTAATTACACATTTACATCAATCAGTCCCTAAAACTTTCCTCCACACCTCAGATGTCCGGTTTGGGTGTTCAAGGGTAAATTATCTTCTTTTTTTGTCTGTTTTGTCTGTTTCCTTTTCTCTGTAAAGATCTGTCTTTCTATTGGCTCTGCAATTTCACCATAAGTTCACCACCAAGCCTCTTTTCTCCATCTGTAGAGAAGCCTGAAGACTGTTGACTAAGTGCCTCCAAACTGTCTTCACAGTATGGAACCACATATTAAATTATAGATTTTGAGTGAAATGCTTCTTTAACTCATAACGGAATAAAAACAACAAGGCCCCGCAAATGGTTTCCATCCTTGTTACTCATTCAGCGCGGCACCTCTCCGCTCGCTGATAGAATTGGTGAAACAGTGAGCCATAACCTATTGTTATTAAACTACCATGCAATAATCTTTATACCATTACACTGTGCTGCTTTTGGGGAAGAGTCAATATCTGTGATAGAACATGATGGCTGATACAGAAATGCGTAGTCATTAGGGCTCGGGAGAATGAAATGGAGCCTAAAGCGTTCAACTATGCATTTTCAGCATGGAGAGGAATAAGTGATGAAGTGTTTTTGCCAGATAAGAGTCGCGTGTTGTCAAAACTCTGCTCTCCAAAATTGCTCCCTTGACGTAACTGAGAAAGTATTGAGTTCCTCTTGGGGTGCTTCTTAGCATGAGAGGGAGGTTTTTCCATGTATTGATATTGACTAGATCTTGGGGGAGGATTGGAATATGATAATGGCATCATGATAGGTTCCTCTCCAGGGAGAGCTCTGCAGTTATTACCAGTGAAGTGTCATCAGGTTGTCTTCTGGGTTTTAGTGGCGTAACCCTATATTATGTGGAGGACAATCAGGGAATGGCTGAGGGTGCAGTTTTCACAGGACTATCCCATTGCTGTATGATTTAGTGTCTGGAATTCCCTCGGATCATGTGTTGCAGCCTTCATTATCATGCAGTATCATACAACAGCAAAAATATGCCTAATTACACCATAACAAATCGCTGCCAGGGACTCTGCTTATGTAATTATGTATTTCATTTAGTGTCTGGTGCTACTGGGCATCACCCATTGTGTATATTCATATACATACACACAAACTTGTATATTTATATTTATATTATATTTTGTATAGTGTAGTTTTTATATTGTTATATTGTATAGCTTTTATAGGTTCTGCTGCTTCTACTTTCTTCTCTTGTTCTGTCCACTTTTCTGCTGTAACGATGCAAATTTCCCACCCATGGGACTAATAAAGGGTTTTCTTTTCTTTATTCATCTTATCTTTTCTTATCTTATTCTATCTCATGAGGCAAAAAAGGAGCCAGCCATCGTACAAAGAGCTCATCTGAGTCAGCAAAGCCTCACCAAGTGAAAAAAACCTGCCATTATTTGTCACTCTGAAGAATTTCTGTCAAAAATACAAACTCTGAACTTTTCCTTCATATCACATTCGTGTTTGTAAGTAGAAAGCAAGATATTTTATTATGATTAGAATTTATAATAGAATAAAAGTTATTCCTCCGTGCATAGTTCAATTTTTCCACACAAAGCAAAAATTCTTTTTTTTTTTTTGTCTTTTTCATATTAAAAATGGAAAGATTACAGACTCAAATTTGTTGATACAGAATTAATTCATTTCATAACTAACTATGGAGGCCTTATTATTGTGTATTATCTGTATGTAATTGCCAGTGGCAATTTGAGCTTTCATTTTGGGCTATAATAACTTTCTGCTAGCGCCCCCCATGGGACTCTTAAAGTAATGCGCTTTAAACAGTTTTGGTCATTTCAAAATAGGCAGAAAATGCAAAGTATAACCCCCCCCCTCCCCCCATTAAAGAGAGAGATCTCTCTCTCTCTCTTTAATGTTAAAAAAAAATCAGTGAGGTTGGCAATACCATTACCATCTATTACCATCACAGTCTTTTCAATCTGTTTATCTGGTCCTAGATCATCAGTCCAAGCACTCCACAATAAATGTCTGCCCTCCGACAGTGCTGGCACCTTCCACTGGATGATGTAGGATCTTCTACGCTTCTTCTCCATTACGCTTTTGTGATTCGGCTAATTCACACAATGATGCGGGCCTTGACAGGCTAAACCATGACGGTGAAATACATTTCTAATCAGCCTAAAGAATGCAATACAATTACCAGATAAAAATCAAAGTTAATGAGATTATTTGTCAAAATGTCAGCACTGTCCTCTGAAGCAGCATTAAAAACAGCAGTCGTTCTGCACCTCATGCACGTCATGGTGTCTGAAGCAAACAGCCTTCGTCGATCGTATTTTTTTTCCTCTTGGAGCAGTTTTAATTAATAAGGAAGACGCTTCAAGCTGTAATCAGTTGAAATGAGGAGGCCTGCTGGTTGGCGAGGGTGATTGCTTTCACTGTGATCTCACAGACTCAGATCCTTCAAGCCAATTATCAGGAAAACATCTCAAACTCTGATCTGACACCGTCTCCTATTCCAGCCTGCACCACCGAATTGTATATTTGTAAATGATGAAAATGATGCAGTCTGTTAGAGAAAAAAGTGTGTGAACACTTGTCTGTGTATGTGTGTGTGTGTGTGTGTGTGTGTGTGTGTGTGTGTGTGTGTGTGTGTGTGTGTGTGTGTGTGTGTGT